>UZAN01044994.1:14166-34104 GCA_900618425.1 Echinostoma caproni
ACGGTTCAAAATATAAACATATTCAATGCATTTTTTCAGGATTAATATTGAGACAGGATAAAGTGGAATGCGTAACGAGGTGGGATAAGTTTGTATTATATGCTGCCCATTCCAATTAATTAGGTATAAAAATGATGTCATCAGTATGCAGAAGAAGTAGCAGGCAAGCTGCTGGTTAGTCGTAAGAAGACAGGACGATTAAACAGCACCTGAACTATTGAGTGCAACCGTTGATTATCTATTTCCTAAAACTTAACATAATGATATAGTCAGGTTCAAGTCGATCGAATTGAACAAAGCAGTGAGGTCGAAGGATACCATTATTCCGTCTTTTTGGATGTTGACAGTTTTGAGCTTATCCAAGAACTGCCTTGAGTTCATCACGCTGTTCTCGTATCCTGCGATGAGTGGTGGGACTGGAACAAACTCTCAGATCGTCCACGATACCTAAGGATGCAAAACAAACCATCCGACAAGCAATCGTCCCAGCTGTAATACAAAAAGGAAAACCCAATATGCTATCAAACCGCGATGACAAGCACTTAAAACACTGAAGATAGACAAAATTATCGTCCTCCTTCCAACAGACAAAGATTAAATTACTGTGGTCATCGACAAAACGGACTATATTCAAAAGGTTAAAGAATCTAACGCCGAGTCGACACGGACCCCACCGCAAAACTGGAACCAAAACCCACACCACATTGAAACGATTGGAAGAACTGCATCGAATAACCAAAGAGGAGCACTAAAGAATGACAGTCAAAAACTCCGTTATCGCGCAACTCTACGGACTGTCGAATGTGCACAAGGAAGGAATTCCCCTTAAAACTATTGTCTTCCTTCCAAGAACATACTAGTTAGCAAACGAATTCTGGAAACGACAGAAACCATTCATCGCAGAATACGAGCGTAGCGTAATGAACTTAAGGCAGTTCTTGGACAAGATCAAAACTATCAACATCCAAAAAGACGAAATAATGATCTTCTTCGACGTCACCGCTTTGTTCACCTCGGCCGACTTGGACCTGGCAAGAACCACGTTGCGGGAGTTGACGAATGAACACCTACCAAGCCAACCAATGGAACCAGCTACCATTTGTGAACTCGTGGAACTATGCATGCAGACGTAATTCAAATTCGAGGGCGAAATCTGTGAACAGCTAAAAGGAACGCCAATGGGATCACCAATTTCTGGATTCATAGCCGAAGCCGTAATGCATAAGCTGGAGGAGGAAGTACCTCCAAGATTCAAGGTAAAACTTTGGCTCCGATACGTCGATGAATCATTCGTCATCTTGAGGAATTCGGAGCTAGAAATGACACAAAACATCATCAGTATCATCGAATATACAATGGAGACGGAGAAGGCTAACCAATTGGCATTATGGGAGCATCTTGACTTTCAGATCGCCATCAGGAAACCTGGAGACAACAGTCTACTGCAAAGCAAAGCATGCGAATTAGATCCTAAACCTCAAAAGTAATGAGCCACAAAGATGGTGTATATTAGGACCCTGTTCGGAAGAATCCAAACGCACTGCAGCACCGATATGCTTAAGAAGAAAGATACCTCTTCAGAGTATTTGCTCGCAATGGCTACACCCGTAACTTCATCAAAGGAACTCCGACTCCAATAAGAAAACAAACGACATAGGGATAATCGGGAAGAAAAACAAGGCTGCCATACATCAAGGATGTTTTGACAATTACAGCTAGACTGCTCAAATCATACGGAATCCAGTTCATTCACAAACCGATCAGCTGTCTACGGCGAGTCCTGTCAAAACCAAAGGAGAGAACAATGGAGAGCAAAAAAACGTTATCTACGAAATAAATTGTGAAAACTATTGGACNTGGACAAACTGGAAGAAAACTGTCAACAGGGATCCGTGAACATCAATTGGAAACCAAGACGTATGACCCACTGTCGCTGATTTCCCTCCATGAAGATTAAAAAGTATATCAATTTGATTTCGAATCAGTAAAAATCATCGACAAAGCCTAGTCAAACGCGTCAGAGAATTTCTCGGGGCTTGGCACTCTTCATTTAACTCAATAAACAGACATATCGAACTGGATCACGTGTGCGCGCCGATGCAACTGAAGGATCAAATGATAACCAATGATCACGTCGTGACCAAAAATCACAATCAAGACGGAAAAACTCCTCTACCCTCTCCCATCCTCGCACCAGTTCAACGGCGAACCGGGTCGAACACAGTGAGAACAAGGGACAAAGTAGTCTGTAGAGAAGAACACATGTACGAGCAGAACGCTACCACTTCACAAGCACTAAAGATGCCACCTCGACTGGTGGTAAAACGTTTGCAAACAGAGTGTCAAGCTCGGCGAAAAGCAGTTTCCAGCCGTTCCAGAAGAAAACAGGAATAATCAAACAACTGCAACTAGTCAAGTATAAGTGAACTAGGCTCACTCAAATGCTGAAGAATAATCCAAAAATACACAGTGCGCGTATTTCGCTTTGTCGTTTAGAGACTTGCAAGCAAAGTGAACTAGTGACCAGACAACATCCAGTGTGGAGCGTTTATGCTTGTATACAAACTAATAAATTTCATCGGGGATAGGGAGAGATAACTGAAGGAGATCTATATGCCTAAGACACCTAGTCAGGGTTCGCATACTCTTACACGAGGTCTTAGTTTCACAACCCTTGACCTTTCTTCACACACTACCTGCTTCGGAAAATACAGTGCGTCGAGGAAGTGTGTCTGACAGTTGGCCGGCCTACCTGCGTGTTAACCTACTGCTTGTTCACCGACTACGTTTACGGAGAGAATGGCTTACCACCATTGCGTCCTGGAATTTATCGACCAATGCAATGCAATACCTCCCAGTTATCGAAGCCTGTGAAGACAAAACACTCACTGTTCTGTGCATTGACGATTATCTAAGACTTATCCGGTTGCTTCACCAGACTCGGGTAATATGGCTTAGGCAGCGGTGCTGGAACACCGACAGTCTGCATACATCTTTTTTCCGTAACGACTAAGTTTGCGCCAGTCGAACTACTGCTCCCTACACTTAACCCTTGACAAATGTCGCTGACATAGACGTCTCACGTTGACAGGAGGACACTCGTTCCTGCTGTGTATGCAGACACTTCATCCGAGATTTGGGTTACTAGGTGAGATGCAGTTGCCCAAATAGCAAAAGTTGTCTGCTTTCTCTGTTGCTTCTACAATTCGTCTGAGGTTGGGAGTTGGATCAACCCAGTTCTATAGCAATATTTTACACTTGAGGTGCGAAACGCTTGACGCATAGCTTTATTGATACTCAAACTCTCAAGGCTACAGGCTTTTCTTGAGAGTTTGAGTATCAATGAAGCTATGCGTCAAACGTTTCGTACAAGTTAATCATATCCTGACCGTTGTTAGCAATAAACCACTATCCTCGACCGAACACTGCCTTATGGAATTATAACAGTACGACGGTAGCGAAATTAGTGTGTTTCTAGGCGGTAGTGCTTGTCATTCATACAACAAAATATCTCACTTCAAACAAGTTTGCGGAATTCCCGCACACACACACAGGATAGTTGATGGAACCGTCCACTATTAGATGCGCATTCTTGTATTCACCATACCGAACAGCAGCAGTTTGCTCCAACAGGTCTTGTTCATTTTTGGTCGTTGAAAGAAACCGCATCTTTTTGCGAACTACTCACAAGTGAGTAGTATCTCTCAACAGCACGAGGACATGGACATTTCCAGAAGCATGCCCATTACAACATTGAAGAACAAAGAAGACTAAAGGCAACGCTGGCAAACATTTCTGTAGTGAACTCGGTTGAAAAGTAATCGTAAGCTCGACTCATTTTCCGTTATTCATATTAAGAGATCGTAATAGTGAAGTAAACCTCCCAGACACCACTCAAAGAGAAGCAGCATCAACGTACATTGCGAGTCTGAGTCCAAAGCTGCTCTTAGATCGAAACGGAAAGAAATATTAGGTCTATGAAAGGAACGTTTGTAGTCAATAATTGGCCCAAGAGCAAAAATTTGGCCGATACACCCTCGACCCGGTCTAAAACCAACCTGATTCTCACGCGTGTGGTGTTCACGTGCAACCGACAGTTGGGGGGGGGGGGCACACCAGTGAGATACTCGTAGGTGATGTTGATCAAACTAAGACTTCTGTGATTTTCACAATACTAAGGCGAAGCACCGTTCTTAAAAGCCGCGTATGCATTCATCCGCCTGTTCCAGTTGATTGTCGGATCGCATGATGCACTTATTCTCTGGTCAAATTAGTCACTATTCCCCCATCTTGTTTTTTCCTTGAACCTCATTGTCCTATTTTTAGACCGTCATTAGGTGTTTATTGCGTTCTCGCTATCATTTATCAAATCGTCAAGTCGGTTCTAATTAACACACTGTCGTGTGTGTGTTCTGGTTTACTGTGTGTGCTTGATTATTTAGTCCGTAACATCATCAGCGTTGCGATCCGATGCAGATTTTATCAGGGACAACTAAGCTTGACCAGAGGTCTTATTCGTTTTGAGGTCGTTTTGAGATTTCCCGAGCAACCCCCGTTTCAGAAGGAGAACTGACACTAGTACAACAGAGGCAAAAGTCGACAAATCTATAGTGAATATGGGGGAGACCAGTTGCACACTGTCCTAAAATTTCCTGCCCATCATTCAAGACAGTGTTTCTGAATGTGGATCAGTGGTAGCCCGGTGGTAACACCACCAAATTATCACCCCGGGTGTGATCGAATCCCACCACCACCGCCTGACTCTCCTCATTGTGTGTTGAATTGCAGCCCTTTGATTGGCCGCTTCCCCCCTCCTGAAAATTGTACCGTTGCATATTTAATAAAAGGAAGTAAAATAAAAAGATTAAAAAGATAAGTATGTTCTTGTACTCCTTATACACCTTACGCCTTCTTTCCGTGGACGCGTTCACCTAGTTAGACGAAAAAGATTACGACCTTTACCCATAGCCACAGCCATCCTCATCTCTCTAGATTTGTCCATCCACCCACAACTTCTGACAATCTTTCTTTGGGTTCTTGCTAACTTCGAGTTTAAGAGATTTGTGTGTAGTGTCATATTTGAAATCTGAAGGAATGATTCTGTGTGCCTCCAACAAAGCAGCAGAGCACTCAAATATTCATCGTGTTTTACGTTTGCCATGTACCAGAATCCATCATTGTTTCGAAAGAGAATTGAATACCTTCTAATGTTCATTGAGTTCTTCAGCAGGCGATTGAACTGAGAGGTGATGATCCCAGATCAGGCAGTGAGGTGTTGTCAATCCACCCCGTTGTGCAAGTTCGTCCGCAGATGCCTTACACTCACGTATGATGTCATCATTCTCGAGAATAATCCTCAGACGTATCCGTTTTGTTCCTGATACTATCCGGATAGAAGTCATCTCATTTAAAACAATATTTCTCTACAGCAGAAGAATTTCCAACGGAATTCTCATGACTGTGTACGCCGCATTGTACGAATCGGATGTAAGAAATGAACAAGAAAGGCAGAAGTTAGGTGATTGGGTCGGGCACTGTGAGATGCTTGGCTCGTGTGTGCGGCAGGATGTCCCCCGTGAACGTATACACCAGACAACCGTAAGTGGGCCGGGTCTAGGTGTGGGCTAGAACCGTCAACAGACAGGAAGTTCTCCGTGCAGAGGGTTGACCGACAATCTGAAAGAGAGGAAAATGCAGACACCATGAACCCAAAGGTCCAGTGAGACATGAACACGACTCACACTAAGACGGACTGCCAAGTTGCCAAGCCCTAAAGCAAGTGCATGACGTCCATAGATTGTGACGCTTTGGGAACGAGTCACGCATGTCTTGGGTGAGCGATATTAACAATTACGGTCGTGCACTTACTCACTTTCTAATCAACTTTGATTTACTTGGTGTAGAATCCGTACGGTTTAGTATTCTACAGTGTGTTAGTCTTCTCAACTCAATGCTGTCAAAGCGCAATGAGGGTCAATAGATATCGGTGAAATAAATTTCTGGTACGATTGTCTTTCACCAGTGAGCATCGGAAAATGATAATGCAGGCAGACAGTTGACGATCAATGGTTTATGACTGATACTAAGCAGAAACACCATTACAAAATGTAATGAAAAACGCAATGGATAAGGAAGTACGAACACATGTCATGCAGGTGCAGAGAGCGGTGGTGAGTGACACAGAGTTCAAACTTTGAAATGCTCGCATAGATCACTTGGAAAGATTTGTCTCTCCTCCCTCCCTCGGAAAATATCTACGCTACCAAATTGTGTCTCCCAGGGTAAGCATGAGTGTTTTCTTCAAACACTGTTGGCGTGCAAATGACTACGCACAGCCCGACGGTCGAGTCGGTAGCCGCACAATAGAATACTCTCAAAACGTCCATAAAATCAACCGCAATAATGAAACTGGGGACAAAGAATTGACTGGTTATGGCGGAGTGCAACTCATGGTCTTCAGGTTGTTATTCAAATGAACTTGATCACCGCTGCTGCTTCCCGATTGATCCGGGTCGCATCTATTATAAAAACACCTTAATTTCTACTATACAACTCATGAATGAAACAGTACAGCAATTAGAAAGCTAGGTTAAAAATGTTGGCCATTTGCTGAATATTTCACCATGGTACTCAAATAATCTTACTGACACCGTGTCGTACCCAATTAGTCGCGATACGTTAAAACGAAATAAACATAGGAATAAAAATAACAGAACTTTACTAAGAGCTGGGTCAATTCTATTCTGTTTCATGTCGTTTAACCGAGCAATAGAGCAGTTAATTTGAAGTAACCGCAGTGGTATAAACCTGATCAACTGTTGAATTCGTGTTGATCTGCTACTGTCGTCCTCCTCGTATCCAGTTTACTCTGTTTCCATTTTTCCTTTTCCACTTTCCCTTACTTCACACTTGATTATTGTTCCTTTCTATTTATCTTATTGTGGCACGACATGTCTGAACCGACCAACGAGTTATTGATTGTCCGCCTTTTTGCCAGTGACCCATGTCACCCTGCTGTTTAGTTGACTAAGCCTTCCCGTCGATCGATATATGACACTTTCTTTCTCGTCCATTGTACCCCGACGCGAACACCTGACCGTCTGCATGTACTTTCGTGATTCACACACCAACGTGACCGGTTGGTTGCACGCATGACAGATTTGATGTGCACACACACACACACTACACCAGAACCCACTCATTGTCACCAGTCCCACTGGTCGTCTCTTCTCTTCCATTTGATTGGTTCATTTTCGGTCATCGGATCCTTGTGCGTATGTCTCTTCCTATTCATTCTGACCGTTGATCTCGGTCGATCTGCACGTGTAGGCAGCCGTTGAGTTGAACGCATTGACAGCCATTGAAGGCTCCTTTTGACACAGCAAAACGCTGTCTTTCCTCAATTTGTATTTCGATTGTGCCTTGACAGTGCAAGCTCGCACTCACCGAATTACCTCACGATTCGAGGTTTGTAAATTTTATTCGTAATCATGTGTGTCACAATAGTACCACATTTCAAGACAATCTCGTCTTCTGTTGACTTCGGGGTTTGCGCGTCACTCGATCGTCTGATCCGATTATCTTGGTTGATCTACATTAACAGAATCTGCCGTACAGATTCTACATCAACATTGCTGCCAAATGCTTCGTGTTGATTCTCCCGAATCAATTCATATCGACCGAACATTCTCGCACCATAAATCTGGACAAGTTTTCCCGCCTTTGTTCGACTGCTGGTGACCGTAATGTAAATTGATGTTGAGGTGTTCTGCGCGGAATGGACATTCAATTTGAGTGCTAGACAAGTGGATTTTGGTGTACTTCTACTTTGATTAGATTGACAAAACCGGGTTGGTTATATGCAAGGCTTCATTTTTCGAACAACAACCGCAGTACGATAGAAGTAGTAAAATACAGCCTCGTTACCGCAGTTCAATGGTAAATACATCAACACAGGAAATGGAGAACAGTCACGGATAATTCTGGATGCATTTGTAGGTAATTGAAAATTGACTTTTGTTTGGCGCACCGCGCGCATAATCACAAGAGCCACGAGCAGTGGCAAGGATTTTATCTATTTATGCTGGCTCGTGCAGTTATCCAATCAAGTGACACGTGACTGTCTGTCTGTCTACTTCACAACAGCTTAATGGAATTCCGAACGTGATGCTATATGAGTCCCTATAGACCGGAAGGCTATTTTGGTGAAATTTGTTCACCTGTATGATGCATTTTGAAGCCCCAAGTTTCACCAGGACATAAATTTTGTTTTTTCTTAGTGAAAGACCCTATTTTAAGACTAAATGTGCGAGAGCTTCGTTTGACGGTTTACTGAATAAACGCTTCTGATTTTTATATTAGTCGATACAGGTTCCGGGAATCTTTGTGATTATCACAACTGGTTTAAGTGTTTAATTCTGGAACAACTTAAACTATGATTTGCTTTTCGTTCAACCGTAAACTGTTGTTGTTGTTGTTCCTCCGAAAACTCCATGGGAATTTTTTAAAAACAGTCTGCATCACTTAAATGCGATGGAAACGTTTGTGATAATCAACAAAAAGAGAGAGCTCAAGGGTAAGGGTTTGAAGTCCCAACCCGAAAAATCGCGGTTCGAGTCCTGACAGGGACACAAGATGCACGCACTGCTGACGAGTCCCAAACGGGACGAAACAGCTGTCCAGTGCTCTTTGTTGGTTATCACAAACGTTTCCATCGCATTTAGATGCACACAAACAGTGGGGAATTAACGATCTCCCAAGTAGTGTAGCCCACACCGAACATCATCATCAACAGTGCTGTGAAAATCTGAATGGGATAATCCAAACATTCACCATCTAAGGTGTGTATCACCATTCCCCTGATTTGTATTATCGATGTGTCAGATCGACGGAACTTGAATCGCGGTAACTTGTTTATATTCTACAAGGCGGTACCTGGTCGAGTATAGTTGTTCATTGCAGATTACAGTTAGGATATCAATAATTTGGCAGACATGTAACAGATATCTCGTATGAAACATGTCATCACAAGGCCCGGCAACACACCGGTTAATGACTGGATGATACCGCCAACCGCACTGCTATTTTACATACTACTCACAAATCTGAGTGGTGCCTCACAACACCTATAGGTTGAGATGGTATAATATTACAATAAGTAGCCCATAACTACTAAAGCGTCAAGAAAATCTTATCGGTTTTGCGCTCTTGTTGGTTACCTAAATGTAAGGGAGTAAAACTGTCATGCCTTCTTCGCCACGTTCAATAGTGGTTCAGAAAGCTGTAATGGTTGTTATATTAACTTGACCTTATCAGTGGATTAGCTCGTTCCGTTATTTTGAATCTCTTACTTGCTCCCTGGAAATCATGGAAGGCGCATTGTTTGTGCATTCTGACACTCACCCAATTAAAGAAAGGCGTATGGATCCAAATCCGCAACTAACGATCTCTGCTCACTTGTGGCAAATTAACAGTCACAGAAAAGCGAGTTGATCGCCGATTAAAATCGGTCGACAATAAAGTTGCAAACAGTATGATTGAATGTCCTAAATTAGCCCTATTCTATGTCAAACCTGTTTTTTTCTACACCTCATTTGGGTGTATGTTAAACACTTTTGCGGAAAATATTGTGCTCTTACTTTGGCACACTTCAATGCGGTATGCTACTCGTTAGATTAATACTTGATCTGTTTTTGGAATTCACATCCTATCCATTTCATCGTGTTTCGTTTGCTCTTCAGTGTCTCAGATTGTATGTTATTTTTGTCATACAAGATCGACTGGATCCCACATGTGTCTGTCCAACTTATACATGCCCATCCGACGGTTATCTTACCGATGTAGAGGTAAGCCGACTGCCTTTCCAGTTGATTCTTTCCGTTGTTACAGATTCAATCTCTGCTCACTCCAGACCTGTACGAACGGTATATGACACGGAAGAAAGAACGAGGCAAGTGTAGTCTGTTTTATTCTATCCAACGTCTCTGTATCGCTATTATGTAGAAGTGGAAACAAATACTTCCTTGACATATTGTCCAGCTCCCGGTTGCGGCACTGTGTGCAGTGCGATACCGCCAGTTTCGACCGGAGTGGATTCTGTGCCACCTGGTGGTGATCCACCTTGCTTCTCTCCCCGGTTGGTTGAGCGTGTCACGACCTGGTGTCGTCAGCGGACATCTCCCAGATCATCGGCATCCTCGCGGCGTGGCATTCCCTCGTGTTTCGGAACCAGAGCTAAAAAATCAGGTTCGGAAAAACTTCCACAAGAGTCAAGCCAGGTAAGTATCCAATGGCAATGGTTATCAATAATCTTGTGAAAAAGCTTCCGTCTTTTTGTTTTTCGGTTCTTAGATTTTCTGTTTTAAATATAATTTGTTATGTTCAGTCATTCTTCCACTTACAGGCTTCTGTTTTTACGTGTCCTGCTCTTAAGTGAGGACAAATTGGTTTGATGAATAAATCTATAAACAAGTGGTAGCAACCGGCCCATTTCTCTGGGATGGAGCCAACACGATGATATATACGTGGTATTAGAGTGATTACAATGGCCTTGTTTCTTGGCGGATGGTGGTGGCGCAGTGGTTTAATCGCTGTCACTGGCGTGCTTTCGACCCTATGGTCCGCGGTACAAACCCCACCAGCGGCATTCAACTTTGGTGGTAGGCAACTCTTCTGTCGTTCGGTTCAGTATCGCGCCTTACCTGGTTTGGTGCACCACTCCAAGTCCCGGGGCTTAGGTTACCGGCTTCCAAGTCTTCGTAACTATGGGATTCACCCCATCTGCTGTTCACCACACACGTGTGTGATAAAAAAAACGGGCGCCTGTTGGACAAAAACCTGCCATCTCTGTAAACATCATGACTGATCTATCGCGATCGTTTATTTGGTCCATCCGTGTTCATCTAATCCTATCAGGTCAAATAGTCACTTTTGCTCTGATTGTCACTCATCCTAAAGCTCATTCTGTTCCCGACCTGACGACGTATCTCTCGGTGTACGATTCCGACAGTCCTAGACGTGTACCAATCCGTGGCCTCCGGGATGGATATGGTTGATGCAAATTTGGTAACAGTCCTGTTGCAGTGCGAAGATAATGGGCTTCTTCGGAAGACACGCTGTTTGGCCTTAAGTGTCCAGGCGATATCACATTACTTATTGAAGATGTAAATGAGTTCCAAGCTTTTTGAACCGTTTAATTAGTATCGTGACATCGGTTTTTGCCTTCAGAATGCGATATATGCCTACAAGACGGTTTCCTCTCTCTCCCAATCTATCAAAGCCATTATTAGGACAGGTGTGCAAACTCTCGGTTTGCCTATTGTCTGTGGTGTGTGTGTGAGAGAGAGAAAAGATTCTATGATGTGGAAATCTGTCCTAACAATCGAGTGGCGCGCAAATCCTGAAGTTCAACAGAAGACGAAATCGTCTTGAAATGCGGTACAATTATAGGCTATGAATGGTTAATATAAAATAAGTAAAAACCTTGAATCGTGAGCCAAATCGGGGAGTGTGCGTTTGCACCGTCACGGCGCAATCTAAGTAAAACAGTGTTCTGTTGTGTCCAGAGGACCATTCAACGGCTGCCAAAACGTTCAACTCAACGATTACGGATATGTGCAGTTCGATCAAATTCAACGGGCAGAATGCTTTAGATGGTAGGCACACGTGCACAAGGGTCGATGACTGACATTCACATGGGTTCAACAGTTGGAAAGTTGTCAGAGGTAATCAATCCCTAACATTTGGGTCACAACTGTCAGGCGAAGAATTGGGTGCATTACACGTGCATACATCCTCAAGACGCACTATCCACTTTGAAATATTATGATGGACATCAGAAAGTTAAGTAAGATACGCTAACTGTTTCACCGAGCAGCGAATCAGACGACCGGAAATCCGATGCTATATCTTTATTCATTATATATATATTATTGTTGTTATTATTATTTCACTCACGTCTGAGCCCATACTGCTTGCCAAACAAATCACATCACAGTATTGTCTATAAAAAAGAGAGGTCGATGTCCAGTTTATCAAATCATACCCCCTTCCATTGGATGGGGGCAAATATCCAAGGTGACCCGTGCACCTCAGTGTTCAGTTTGTATAACCATTAAACATGCACTTCCGTGAAGCGGTTTTAGTTGCCGTCTTTTGGCTGCCCATTTCGATGAAGCAGTAAGAGAAGGACAGGAAAGTTGAAACTAGAGTCGAAGAGAAAATGGTGAATTTCCGTAAACTAAGGCTGCGAATAAATTGAGAAGGTGCATGAGCATCACTATTTACAATAAACAGTCATATCGCTCGGTGTCTCTAACCATTGATTACCGTGATCCCGAGGCACCCATTCAGGGAGCCTAACGTGACCTATATGACCGAGTCTCATGGTTAGAGTTTTTATACCCTCATACCAGGTCTTATTTTGACCATCCTTAGCTTTTTCCACCCGCTGTCTGCCTCGGTAAACATCTCACCGTGGTAACCTGTTTGGCAACGTGAGTAACACGTGCCTCAACCAACGTACTCTATAAGGGTGACCACTTACTCCACAGTTACCCGAAACTCTGCGTCTAACCTTAGCATTGCTTTTACGGTTCCCCCACCGGACTCGTGCGATTTTCCGTGAGCTGCTCTTCAAACACCGACAGTCTATCAATATCCTGTTTTCTTAACAGCTAAGTTTCTACTCTGTATAGCAGAATTGACCGAACTGCAGCAGCATACACTCGACCCTTCACAAACAGCCAGATTTCGCGACGGCGCCACAAATGTCTCAAGTTNTCAAGTTGGCAAATGCCAACCGAGGATGGCTTTGCTTACCGAACTGTAATTCGCTGAGTCAGCCCTCGCACCACTATTATACAGAGGTGTTCGTTACCAGTGCATACTTTCAGCCCATGAGAAGCCGACCGTATTTTAATGAACTTTCAAACATAGAGAAAGAGAGATGAATATCACATTTGAGAGTTTCCTCTTGGAAAGGATACCGTCCGGGTCCGGGAACTGATCCGTGTTCAATTTACCCAACGCGGACTGCCCTTCGCCGGGTTCTAACCGCGGGACATCTGATAGAAGAGCGTGAGAGTCATGAATGCGAAGACTTTCGGGAATTGCCTCTTCTGCCACATGTACTAATGCGTAGTGGTTGGTGAGTATGTTGACTTGTTCACCTGGGTCTTCCTTCAGTATACCTTCGTCCAAGAGCGGTGGCATGTTCGTTGATGCTCTCGTTCTTCGACGCAAGTAAGCGTAGATCATATTCGGCGCGGTGATCGCAGCTGCTGCCATATTTGTCCTCGAAGGCCACTCTTTTCTGCCGTTTCATCGATGTCTATTGTTATTAGATATCTTTGTAATGGTCGTATCTTCTACCAGTTTGCCGGAAGGATTGCCGTGCTCTATTTTTTCTACACAGAAGCTTCTGAAGTTCATGATCAAACACGGAGGACCTTTGGTGTAAGTACTGACTACCCGTGGGAAAGCAAACACACACGAGTTAGATTATTTTGTTCTTGATTTGTCCCCACATTGGTTCCACATCGTCATCCTCACCAGTTGGTCACCGAATCCTTTGCTCGCAGCTCAGCGACGGGTATCTTCCAAATATTGGGACGCTTTCGATCGTCCTTTCTGAGATGGAAGCTGATGCGCCAGTGAATAATTATGGCAGCATGGCTGCTTAAGCCGAAGGGACACGTTAATGAAATTGTTGGCATATTTTGTAACCGGTAAACGCGTGTTGCCATGGTGGAAATTGTTTCCAGGAGAAGTGAAATTCAGTGGTACCCTTATTTCCCTGACCTGTGTTTTGTAGCCACTCAACTAAGTGCACCCGACGTAGTCGTAGAATTTGACGAAACTTTGGCTGTCAAAAGCAAATACGGCGGAGGCAGACCATATACAACGTCTGGGATGTTTGAGATGTATTATCGCGATTCGAAAGGGGCTTATTATCAACATGTGGAAGATCGTTCTGTGGATACTTTAATTCCCACTATCCAGCAGTGGGTGAAGCTTGGTAGGACCATCTACAGTAATCAATGGGCAACATATCGTTCGCTGTCGTCACCTGTTTGCATACACTTATGTGCAAACCAGTGCACTAATAATATGGAGGCCTTTTGGAGTCGTATAAAAAGAAAACCAAAGAATGCTTATGGATCAGTTGGAGATATGATTTAGGATCGTTTGGAAAAAGAACACCATAGGTTGTGGTTCGACTTTTCCTACGAGCCATTTCTGAATTATGTTGTAATATTAATGGATCATATCAGGCAGATTTCCTTTTGTTATATTTTAACTCAACGGATGATTTATAGTTGTTATTGATATTATTATTGTGATTCTCAATAAATAGATTTCCTATCATGAATTCGATCATTGTCTTTATTATGCTACGCATGGGTATCTAGCTTATAGTCGCTTGCTTTAGTCGAGGGACAGATTCACTGCTGCTGGCCTCTGAAAATGGTGCCGGAAAACGTGTAACAAAAGGTGAACCCTTTGGACTGGGCTACAACGGGCTCCCGATCACACACACACATGTGGCTTGCTGCACACACGATTGTGGCTCCAGGACCAAAGCATTGCGTTGTGATGGATGTGGTAGTCGGCTACACCTCACGTGCTAATAATAGCTTTGGAAGATTGTGAAATAAAGCACCGTCTTGTAGGCATACATCACGTTCTGAAGGTAAAAATCGGTAACACGATACTATTTGAGCTTGGAATTTATTTACACCTTCAATCGGTAATGCAATATCACCTGGGCACAAGGTCAAACAGCGTGTCTTCTGAAGAACCTCATTGCCCTCGCACTGCAACAGGACTGTTATCAAATTCGCGTCAACCCCTCTACATCCCGGAGGCCACCAACTGGTAGAAGTAGTTCGGAGACAGCAGTAGGAATAAATTCCAAAATCATGATTATCTACCCTTCGTTCATGATAAGTTGGAGCCCATATCCCGAACCACCAGAACCAGATAAGTTACAGAGTTAGACGAATGGGGAGCTGTCTTCGACCTATGTTGGACTGGTGGTGTAAGAGTTTGAAGCTTAAACTCAAATGACTTAAGCCGCTTGGTCACCACCACCGCAACTGGAAATGCCAAACAAGTATATACGAATCGCCTGTCTCACTCTTCATTTTTCTGTCGCAATCCAAATGTCGTCCTATGCTCTCACGTTTTTATTTATTTGACTTTCTCTTCGTGTTTTTCTCATTTAGCCTTGGACCAGATCTCTCAGTCCGACAAAATCTGCGAAGTTTGGTTTGAGTATGCGCCCAGCTGTTCGTGTGGTTTGTCATCAATGCGGATTTACTTTCTGTGCTCGATGCCATATGACCTGGCATGAACAAATACCTGCCTTATGCGACCCCGGTTACATGCCGCAACTAAAAACACGACACCGTTCCGCTTCACTCAACCGATCCACTTCGTCAAAATCACACTCAAAAGGTATACCTCATACCAGCCAAAACGGTCCCCTATCCACTAACCAGAAAGATGATAAAGTTGTCACACTGGATCCAGTTTCCGTTTTGATCCCTCCTCAAGGAGATTCACTAGCCCCGCTTGTCTCCCGTGATCTTTCCGAGCCGACTCCTCAATCTCGCCAAAGTAGACACAAACGACACCGCACCACTCGAAAATGGACTTCTCATTTGGTTCTACCTCCTCCCGGTTCAACCACATCGCAACCATCACCTTCAAGTAATGGAGATTTGTCCATGCTAGCTGTCGGCTTCCCGCCCTATCCACCGGACGCATGGCTCAAACGTTGTCCGGCCTGTTTGGTCCCGATTGAGCGAGTTGAAGGTTGTGCTCAAATGAATTGTCGTGCCTGTAAACATACCTTCTGTTGGTACTGTCNTGTGTGTGTGTGTGTGTGTCATGAATACTGCAAACCACCTGAGAATAGTAAGCCCGTTTTCAACGTTTATCTCACCATCCTTTTCAACCACTCCCCGAAACTCCCTTTTTCCTGCTGTCATATTTCAGTCTGTATAATGGTCATCGCTCTTCCATGCCCGTCGTACCCTCTTCGAACAGCATCAATGTCGGCTCAAAAGAATACTACACATTCTGTTAAGGTCTTATGCTTTCCCATTCTTATCATAAAATAGTGTTTTGGGTTTAGTTCTTACCCATTTGAAACCAACTATCCTCGTTCAATTCTGTTGAAACATATGTTCCATCATTGATGATCGTGTCTAAAAAAGTAAAATCCCTACCCCCCACAATCCAGTAGTTCTAACAAAATTTACGATCAGCCGACGCTTTATTTGCACTGATAAGAGCGATTAGCACGCTTAAATCGCCTTCCCTCTACCATTAACCTTGTGATGCAGATATCCNCCCGATTGTTTGTGTTTAGAGACGTGCTATTTATTTCTCATAGTGCCTCGGTTGGGTAAATCCAGCGTGGCAGTTTGCAATCTGACTGTAAAATATGATTAAGCTCCAATAATCAGAATACCGTACTCTGGATTGCGCAAACAACGAAAGTAACCGGTTTTGCGTTCGAATACTGAATTTTTCTGGTTATTGTGTCAGTGATCTGCAGTATTAGAACTCTGCTCAAATGTATATGGGTTCGACTATCTGCCGAAGAGTTGATTTCGTTGTCCTTGACTCTCTGTCACGGAGAGATCAAACCGAGATGACTTCTACGCTTCTCTGATCCAACGGGCTACGCAAAATGGCTTTTGTCAAGTCTAAAGGTTTCATGATGCCTGAGGGTAGAAGTTAGACAAAGAGGTTCCATTCCTTCCCTCTTATCTCAGAAGAGAAACACTCCCTGTCCACCTTATTTTGCCTAATTTGTGAATTTGGCATCTATCGGTGAAGTTCGCCTCGTTGTATTTCGCTGCACGATGATTGTGATAATGAGTATCCTTTCGACGGACTGAAGAAACCAGTATGTATGTGCCCCTTTTGTTTTAGATATGGTAGATAAATGGAGGTCACCTCCAGTTGTCTGAATGCTGAACATTGAGGTCAGGTTATTCTACAGTTCATATTTGATCCTAAGTGTTTTATCTACTCGTGAGTAATATAATGTCAGTTGCTCATATTTCAATGCATTTCCCGGCTTAGCCATGAGTAAAAATGCATTTACCAGAATGATCGCTGAATACCTCAATTTCATTTTCTGGATATTTGGCCTTTTGATTTACTTGGATATTAGAGCATTATATTATAACAATTGCACTTACGGGCACTATTCGGCAACACTGTTTCATCCTTTCCTATTCCCCCTGTCTCTCGAATACTTTTTTTTCTTACTCAACGTTGGACGTGAGTTATCTCGTTCAGAACATGCCTGAGTTTAGTCTGATGCAACTCCTCTGTCGGTGGAATGGGTAAACACGATGCACCATTGATTTTTGCTACATTTCACTCCTCTTGATCTTGGCTCGTGTCCTTTTTTATCAGGATAAGTCATGTAGTAGCTTACATAGTTCAAAAGTACGCTAGCTAAATGACTGCCGTCGGCTTGCTGATAAGCATGGTGCCGTCCAACCTGACTGACATCTCTGTTTAACCGTGTTCTCATTGTAGGATGATTTTCTTCTTCGACACTACGATTCCGGTGCCTGTAAAGGCAAGCTGGGGCACTCGCGAGCTTCAGTCATTGGACACCGGGTCTATGTGAGTCTATTTTATTTTTTGTCGTTCGCCCTTAATTTTCTGCTCGCATTTACCGTTTCACACATACACATACACACATGGATCCCTTTACTGTGTTGTTCCTTGCAAACTGATAGTAAGGATATTCCTGCTCGATCCCCAGTGAATTTTCTGACCTCACTCGTATCGAGCAGAAATGGAATCCTTCTATATGACACGCCCATTTCTTGTGTTGTAAATTCTACACACATTACCATTCGTTGGTTCTCTTTCGTTCACACAGTTTACATCTCGACCACGTTACACTTCCACTGAGCGCAGCTTAAATACATCTATCCTCATTGTTGACGCTTCCGTGCATCCCCGATTGTTTTTCTGTTGACATATGCTGCCTAAAAGAAGAAAAACTTAATTATGGGAAATGGCATGTGCTATCACTTCTCTACTAGTCTGGCATTGGAGAAAGAAATCTGTTGGCTATTTAGATTACTCAATTCACCGTCGGACGTTAACTTCGTTCTAGACAAACTACCCTATGGAGTTCGTACTACTGAACCGTGCTTTCATAACCTCTTTCTAATCGGATTGTTTCCCATGTTTAGTAGGTTTCTTTGAATGAACTCCACAAAAATTAGGTTCAACTGTTGGATCGTCTTCTACCACGCCGACGTATTTTTGTGCATAACAGTATTCTCGAATACACGTGATCCACAGTTGTCCAGGAATATTCCTGGAATATTTGCGCCCGCGGCAGATATCCGTATTGTTTTGAGAAACAGTGTAAAGTGGCAAAATACCTAGCAACATTTGAAGGACTGTGGCGAAGGGTCCCAACTCATTGTGTGATACACGAACACACAATATTGTTATTATACTCAATCGATTGTTTGCTACACACTGCCGCTCTTACTGGTCAACACCTGTGGATATGGACCACGCTTTGCTACGAGCTAAATTCTCCTTATGCCTGGCAAACAACCGTAATAAAGCCACCGAAAACGGATACCTACGATACAACGTTAGCGATTGTTGTGAATCAGCCTTCGAAGCGGAACTCTCCGATCGTCTGTCAGTTAAACCACCAGCCGAAGGAGTCAATGAACACTGGAAGCTAAGCAAATAGCAATAAAACCAACGTCGAACCCTTACGCAGGCTCAAAACACACGATGGATCTCATCGACCTCAGCTGCCCTGTTGGACGCCCGCAGAACCCTTCCTCCCGATGCCACATATGACAGCGCGAAAATCCCTCAAACGCCAGCTCATCCAGAGCCTGAGGAATGACTGCGAGAATTGGTGGATAGGAAAGTGTAGAGAGATGGAGAAGTCTGCGGCTATTGGGAGTAGTCACAATCTTTTCCGTTTAATTAGGAATACAAGTCCTGGGAAAATAGGCGTAAGTGAGGTAATTAAGAAATTCAATGGCACACTGATTCACGATCAGCAAAGCCCTCTTGATCGATGGGCTGAACAGTTCGAGGCTCAGTTAAACTGGCCCTCATCGACATCTGAACTATCACCCTCCACCGCAACTGCGCAAATTCTGCCAGTCCTGCATCTGAAATGGAGGTTTCCCGGGAAGTAACCTATCCCAAAAAGCATAAGGCCTCCGGCCCAAACGGGCTCTCCATCCGTTTTTAAGGATGGAGGTTTAGCCTTGGTTCCGGAGTTAACGAAACTCCTGAGCTCAGTGTAAGAGAAGGAAAAGGTTCCAGGTGAATGGTGTGAATTGGTCATCATACTGATTTACAAGAAAGGTGAAAGATCCTCTTGTGAAAACAACAGAGGAATTAGTTTATTCAACATTGCCTCTAAACTTCTCGCCGGTATCATACTCCGTCGATTGTCTTCCGCACGTGAAGAATGCACGCGTGAGAACCAGGCTGGTTTTAGACCTGGTCGAGGTTGTATCGATCACATCTTCACTCTTCGCCAAACTCTGGAGCACCGACATTCTTTTCGTGGACCCACCATCTCTATCTTCCTCGATCTGAAAGCGGCTTTCGACTCAGCCGAACACTTAAAACTTTGGCGCTGCCTTTCTCTGAAAGGTGTGCCTGAGAAGCTTATTTCAATATTACGATCCCTCTATACTCATAGCCGAAGCCGAGTCCGAGCTCATGACACGCTTTCGCCCAAGTTCACCACAGAAAGTGATGTTCGACAGGGTTGCCCTCTCTCTCTTATTCTATTTAACTTTGTTATGGATTTGATTATGGAAACAGCCCTATCCTCGTGCGAGTAAAGTGGCATCGATTTACTCCCAGGTGGCAGGTCTAGAGTATGCAGACGACATGGTGCTA
>UZAN01044995.1:0-15461 GCA_900618425.1 Echinostoma caproni
ATGTCTTTACCATTTTCAGACTTCTCTGACATAACAATGTGATTGTTTGTGATCTACTACTATTATCCCTAACGTCAACTGAACCAATTACATCATTTTCCACTGGAATCTCTTCAGTGATCCTTGTGCATGACCGTTGTCAACACTAAATAGACATTTATAACAAGATAGGTAATAGTTTCCCTAATCTGGACCAATCGGAACGGACAACAACAACAAAACTTTCCAGTAAACCATTCCACAAAATCATAGGCTAGGCGTGCACAGAATGTTACCACNGTCACATAGTAAGGTTCATGGATGTGTAAACTGACTGCGGGCAACCTTTCACCTCCGTTGATTGAAAGCTGTTTCGCTTGTAGTGGAAAAGATACTACATATATGAATAATAATGAAATAAACGATACACGGAACGGACTCACAGAAGGATTGTCCGGCTGGTTGATTGATCCTGTTCTTCAGATGTGTGGCTGCGGTCGACGAGAGGCAGTGGAGCTGAAATGGATGACTGCGAAAGTTAAGGGACCGCTTGACGACAATTGATAATGATTGCGTAATGCTTCAGCAACACTAGGAGAACACGTGCGTATTTCCGAACAGAATTTGTCTTGTGTCGTAGGTGTTGAGCATATTAGAACAAGCTGTACAATCATGTCAGATAACAGTAAATAGAAAAGTAAGACACTACAGGCTCATCAATTTGCTCATCGTCTTCGGCCTGGCGTTTCAATTCCTGTAGACTGACACCAATGTGAAGACTAATTCAAGGCTTTTCAAATGATGAGCGTGTCGGGTTGACTCTGAGTGTTGAATCTATCGGCCATTTATTGCTTTTCGATTTTCAATTTCCGTCAGAATTTCTTTTACTAAAAACCGTATCATTTACTACCGAAAAGGTTAAAGCAAAGATATTGTCTTTGAGGAAAAATTCATCGCAATTTGCAGACAATATTCACCTCCAAACCCTTATCTGCTTAGCAAAACAAATATCCGAGCCATTAGACTTCTTATTTCAGAGGATGTTCCTTCACACTGCGATCCCACCATCCTGGGAGCCTGGAGTAATTTCACCCATTTACAAAGGTAATTGTCGTAGCGATCCCGCTAACTGCCCCCCTGTAACCCTCCTCTAAAGTCATGGAGTCCATAGTAGTAGATTCCCTTATGGCACACCTGGAGATGCACAATGTTCTGTCACCGAAT
This sequence comes from Echinostoma caproni, assembly GCA_900618425.1. Lineage (NCBI taxonomy): Eukaryota > Metazoa > Platyhelminthes > Trematoda > Plagiorchiida > Echinostomatidae > Echinostoma > Echinostoma caproni. The sequence continues at coordinate 1,204 of UZAN01044995.1, forward strand.
CAATAGGGATTCCAACAGAAGCGATTCTACGCTACCAATATGCTCACCGCACGAGAAGAATGAACAGAAGCAGTTGATGACGGCAACGCGGTAAACGTTATTTACCTAGACTTCTCAAAGCGTTCGATCGAGTGAACCACGACATTCTATTGCGAAAAATCTATAATTACGATATTCGGGGCCTCATGCCTGATTGTATTGAAGCATTTTTCCGACATCGGACCTTATCGGTTTGTATTTCCGATTCGCTTTCCAGTCCTATGGACGTTACCCGTGTGGGGTTCCACAAGGATCTGTGCTTAGCGTGCGACGTTTTGCAACATTCATAAACGACCTACCGAAGAGTCTGGGGCCAAATTCATTACTGTTTGCAGATTGTGCCATAATTTGGAATACAGTGATGCAATCAGCGGGCTCGTTGAAACTACACGGAACACTGAAAGCAGCTCATCGCTGGTCTCTTCTGAACGATATTGAATTCAATGTGCCAAAGTGTAAGGTTCTATCTCTACGGCACAAGGGGCGATTTTCGTATTTCCTCGGAAATGAACAACTGCCACACGCATCAAGGGAGAAGGACATGGACATCATCATTCAACATAACGAAAGCTGCTCACTCAACTGCGTCAAGGTGTCGAACGAAGCTGTAAAGAATGTCGGTTTGCTTAAACGAGTCTCTGGCCGGTTTGAGTCAGCGCTTTTCCCTCGTCAGCAACCAGCATACATTCGCCCACTCACAGAGTGCGCTATCCAGGCACGGAACCCATGGCTACAACGTGATTGCAAAATGCTGGAGTTTCCATAAAGGATGATCACCTAAATGGTTAGGGGATTGAATCATTATTCATACGCAAAGAGATCGAGCTCGCTGGGGTTGAATTCCAATCACTACCGGCGCATCAGAGGAGATATGATTGCGGTATACAATATAATGGAAAACCCAAGCTATCTGTGTCGTCCGCTGTTAAACTTATTCTTCAACGTCCATTTTAGGGGACATTCGTTAAAAATATAGTTGTCTCAAAATGCCGATTGGAATGCCAGCGTCAGTCATTCGCAGTCAGAGCATGTTCGATCTGGAAATCTCTCTCACTCCACATCATCTGTGCGCCAAGCATTGAAACTTTCAAAATGAGACTAGATGAAGCATTTGTACACCTTACATTCCAACATAAGAAAAAGCTGCGTGCGGCAGCGAAAGAAGAAGCCGGTCTAGTGCGACATTTTACACAAGGAAGTGTATGTATCAGTGTATTTTAGCCACAACACGAACCTATGGGACGAGAAACGCATGAGCTTGTAAGTTATTCCCTTGATAACCCTTTGTTTTTTAATCTTTGGACGTAAACAACTCACCAAGTTGAGTGGAATACGACGTGTTCACATATGTACACAGTATGAAATCACATTAGACAGCCAGAATGAATGGAACAAGCTGATGTGACTTGTCAGTTAGTGCAAAACGGCAGAGCATTGTAAGCCTTACATGAGGTTCGTGTTATGTTTTTCTCAATATTATCGATTTTAACGAAACCCTGATAGCTAATGCGAAGAGCAGTCTGTTGTTGGTTTCAGAAATTCGGGTCAATCATTTTAAAAATTGTAATCAAATCATAATGTGGATAGAAGCGCAAAAAAATTTGAATTTTTTTTGCGACTAGAAAAAACAACAACAAAAGATTTACATTTGATCACATCCAGAAATTCGGAAATTGCTGTGCTTACCACATGGATAGCGAACTGTGAAGGTCATTTAGTTAAAATGAGCATTAAATTGATTTTCCTGCGTCTGGCAAATTAAACGGATCGTTCATTTGTGGTTGAGTCATTTTCTGTTGCCTTCATTGTTGAGCTTCCGAGTGTGAATGAAACGACAGATGGTCGTAAAATGTAAATTATCTTGCCCATAAATTGTCTCGTTTATGATCACCTTGAGAAATTTATCTGTGCCATCTCACGAAAAGTTCGAGTGCTCCTTTCTCCATTTCCGGGGCCAGAAGCGAAACGTTTCAAAGGTCACTGACTTGGGGCAGTAGGGGATACATATACGACAAAACTCGAATGGCTTACCAATCTTGTCTGCGAATCACGTGACTTGGTCGAAGTGGGCAGAGTAGATATTTTATTGAAAGTCGCAGGAAAAATTTAGAAATAAACTTTTTTGATAATAAGAATGCGGTTCTTAGTACGGTGATAGGTTCATTTCCATCAGATCATTTGTTAATGTGCGGGCAATGAGAAAAAACAAAGCAGGGAAAAGAATCTTTTTCTTTTGGAATTCAGAACACCTAAATTCAAACAAAAGCAACTGAAGAATTTCTCGTACCGAAAACCATCTTCCTCTTTCACTCATTGGAATGAGCAGGATTGGTATTGATCATCGATTGCGCGAGCTCTAAATCAGCTATCTACATATATTCAATTCGTTTCATTACACATCTTGCTGTGATGAACAGTAGACGGGTGAACCTCATAAACGCAAAGACTTGCAGTTTAATGGTGGAACCCGGTAACCCAAGTCCCGGGACTTGAAGTGTTCGTCCGGTGTTTACTTTTCGCAAATCATGAATTAACATCACCCAGTCAGAGATCGTGGAATGAAGAACCACATGAGGCTTTTATATTGGTCGTTGTTAACTTCCTGGTTGGAATCAGCATCCAAGAAAGCATTTCCAGAGTTAGGTTATTGATAAGAAAATTGGTTAATTTCGGCCCATCAACCCGTTTTGCTTGTGATGGCAGACCATTTTGAATAACCACTAGGTATCGAGTCTTGGATCAAAATAAGCACACGTAAATGTTGAAAACCCAATGTCTTCAACAACAACACAGACCGTGAAGGCAATTAACTAGGAGGGGCTTGACCAATCAGTTGCAGTCCCTCGTGTCTACGCATGTCGCCTTTATGAGCAATTGATCAAATGCACCACAAGGAAAGTAGTTACGGTGGTATCATTTTCACATTCCAGTCCCGTGTTTTTAGGACTGACTGAATAGAATAGGTTGTATAATTATCGAATACAAGGACAGATGAATTCCAGTTCAAACTTTTTCTCAACACTGTGTGTTTCCGGCTTCGTAAATCACCTGGGTAGATCATTAGGTATTGTGTCATACCAGTTGGAGCAAACTGGAAACCTTGGTGCTGCCATGACCATAGGAGTGATTACCCTATTTGACACGTCATACTTTCTCTCCTTTTCCTGATTGAATGTCTTCTTTTTACACTTTCACACCTGGTTTATTCATTCTTGACTAAAGCGTTTCATATCGTGTCCGGTTCGGACATTTTATCCATCCATTTTTTGTGATTCGATAGCTTGTTGTTCATTGAACATTTTGCACACAAATATTCATTCACTATCAGCCTTGCGTCAATCTACTGGCTAGCGGAAATATAAATGCCTGAAGCGATCCACTTTTACGTGATTCACTTCTTTACCCGAACGCAAAGATCCAGTCTCTCTGGGTTTATTCATTCGCGTCAATGACGCACACTTGATCAACAATCACGGTAAATTCATTTTGTAGTCCAACCAACCACATTCCAGTCAGTTTGATCATACTGTTCGTGATTCCTATTGCCATTTCTATTCTGGCTACGGTCTGGTTTCGATACAGTTTACTGAAGACAAAAAATGTTTCCTTTTCTCACATTTTCAATGACAATCTCGTCTAAACGTGCGCAGATACTGACGAGGAAAATCGCATAACAATTCACTCGTTCGGACTATCTCTCTGTATCTTGGCCTGTGTGTGTATGTGTATGTGTATGTGTGTGTGTGTGTGTGTGTGCGTGCGTAAACGTGTGTGTGTGAGAGAGGCTAAACTCGGGCGCCGAGATATTACATTCCCTTATTGTCAATACATAGTTTGTAAAGAAAGTACATGCATTAAATGGTTTCACAAAACAAACAGTTACCACCTAACCAGGTTTCTCTCCGATAAAATTTTCGCAAACTTACTATTCTCAGTACGAGCACCAGATACTGATTTGGATCGTATGAATTACTCGGCTATCTCCCGTCCGGTGAACGACACNCCCCCCCCCCCACCCCCCACCCCCGCGCTACCAGCCGATTCTGGTACCCCCACCCTCTTCAGTATATCACAATAAACAGGACGATATTGATTGAATTAGAAGAAAAACCGATATAAGAAATGGGTTGGTTTTTGTCCGGGGTTTATTGAAACGAGAAAATGGATGTAGCTACGCAGTGCATTACGGGAAGTACGTATGCACAATCCGAGGGTCGTACAAGTTTGACAAAGTCCCCCTCCCACACACACACACACACAATTCGCTCTCTCTGGCTCTTCGAATTAATGATGAGTCAGCTAGTTGGCTGTGATGATCACACACACACACAGAGTTTAATTAGCAGTCTGATTACAGAGAACTAAAGCAGCAAAAGTGTAATGGCTGTAATAATGATAGTAGTAGTACGCAATGAACACGAAACACGAATGATGGAGGACGAATCACAGATTGGCAGTCACGGACGTCACGTAAACACTGGACTACACAGGTGTTTGCACGCAATATCCCACGTACCGAAGATGCGAGGGAAAGGCCTCAGGAGTAGTAGTTCGTTTATGAAAGGAAACTTGGGAGAATAAGTAATATGTATAAAACAAGCTCATTGGTCATCCGTGCGTCTGACAATCGCGTTCTGGTATTTCTGCTGTTTTTCTGCTTCTGTCTGGGCCGCACGAGTTCTGATTGGCTGGTACCTGGTATACCTCATGTTCGAAAGCAAATAATCCGATCTCTTTCCATCCACGCATAAGTCCATTTATGAACGCCATACCCACAACGTCAGGCGAGCTGATGGGAAGAAAAAGACAGGTAGACAGTCGGCGCATAGGGAAGGGTAGACAGACGAATGGAATATGAGAACCGGTATTGTGACACTAAGAACTGGATTGGCTTCAACCCGAACTACGGACACCAACGAAATACACTGAAAATCGGTAGTAACAAGTGCCAAATTTTTACTTATAGATACAGAGCATGTTTTATAGAAAGTAATAGGTCATACTATTGGTTGAAGGACTATCATTCGATCATGTGATCGTCTGCGCATACGCATCCATGTTCTAACTTTGAGGTACTGTTCGCCCGGTGTACCATTGGCCCAGCTTCCTAAACTTTGATTGAATGGCATAAAGCTGATCATACTTGGAATGCGGTCACGTATGTCTGGATCACCTGGAGGCGTTTCTGGACAATTTCCTACTGCAATGCCGGAACGTGACACGTGCGAATACCAAGGAAAGCTATTTAAGTCACGGTACCTGAGGTCTTCGCTGAGAAGCATGGATTCTACTGATGTGACATACTTCAGGGACAACGATCTGCGCCCAGTTCGCATCATCACCACTAGAAACTTGGGCCAGTCAATGGTGTGGATAACCGCTTTGACAGATGCATCTGTCCACCGACGGCACATTAACCATATATATTTTAGAGATGAACGAACTGTAGGTATGGCAGTATTTGGCAATGCCTCAGACATTGCGAATGTTGTATTGTAAACTTAAACAGATCACCTCGTCATAGACAGTGGAAGAATCAGTCAGATACGGATAGGTCCTTCTATGATCCTTGTGATGATTCCAGGCAATGGGATGACGCATACCACGGAGTGACACGTTACAGTTTTTGGACGACTGTGATGGGTCAAGCTTCCCAGATGACGCCATGAAAACACATACGCCTTACAGCTCCTGGTCTACGAACCACAGGTCGACCACTCAGAAGCCGTTCTGCCCAGGTAGAAGCTGTGGAACGTCAACAATACGAGCACGTGATTGATAGATACCTGGATAACCAATAAACGGTCCGACAACCTTGCCGTGCATAATAATAGTCCATACTAATACTATTGTGATTCTCTACCAACACTTAAGCAGTATCGGATTAAAAACTTATTCTACTCCTATGCCAGCCCGAAAATCACACGACCTATCGGGTTCATTTATCGATCAGTCGGATAGTTCAGCAGCAACAAGGAACCTAGTGCTCGCCCAGCTAACCCGAGCGAGAAACTACATCTTATCTACAACCGCGAGTTTTCAGTTTTCGACTGTACAGCAGACATACCATCACCACACAGATGAATTAAATGTGACGACAAGAACATCATATAAAGTACAAGACAATGTGAAATAAGGAAGCAATCGCACTATCGTATTATTCACATATCAACATGACATGTTAAACTGATATTCGGATATCTTAAACTGACGCTGTGATATCTTAAATTGATATTTGGACATCTTAAATTGAAAAATGTGTGTAATATGTTTTGTCTGTGATCGAATATGAACAATTTAGTATGAAATTAGAAGTTGACATCCTCATGGGCATGTATCCGCTCGACAAGCCTTGGATTTCTGTGCATTCACACGTACTGATCAATACTTTCAAAAGCCGGGTTCAAACCCACATTGAGTTAGCTGATGATGGAGCCACCAGCGAATAACTGCGATCTGATTGGAGACTTTACTAACTATGTATCTTTTGATGAAGGTCGTTTTGAAGAACAAATAGCCTGTTTAAAATTTGATGATGAAAAGGCGGGTTCTTTACAATTTTTGCATCAAGTATCTTTTTCTAGTCATTAGATGAACTGGTCTCGAATTAAGCTAAGCATCGCAAAGAAGGTGAACGTGAAGAATTAAATACGCCAGAAGTTATCTCAATTAGAGAAACACAAAAGTTTCTGGATCAATCGAAGCTATTTACATTGTCTAATGCTTGCATTTCGCGTCGATTACTGAAGTGTACAATTGATTTCCAAAGGAGAGTCCGATTGAGATAAACGACGATTTATGATTGCAAAAAATACATCATCGTAATCTACAAAGGCTTTGTTCCACAATTCTGTGGGGCTTTTGAATACGGTTACTCGTGTTGCAGTGGTCACCAAAGCCACGGGCTCTTTCGCACTAACGTGTAAACGGGTGATCGATAATCGCGGTTGACTGGTAAGCCGGTGTGTGGAGTAAGATGTTGGATCCAAGTGATCGATAAACGCCGTCGCGCGGAAGCGCCTGTGTGAATAAATGAACGACAAGACTTGAGCACCGATCAAATTAGATAGGTCATTGGCCGAAGGTCATCATTATACCTTGTCTGATACTCAATCTGTGGTTAGGCTGACGTTGCAAAGGAATGGAAGACCAACTAGAAATAACATGCAATAATTTGGTTAGAATAAATTCCCCTGTAGAATGGTAAGTAGTTTCGGGATAACTGTAAACACTTGAAACCGAAAATGGGCTGAATACCGGATGGAATATACCGATACTAAGCTAAGGGCATTATGGAAGAACTCGATTTCTTCGATATGCAAACGATATGCAGGACAATATATCTAACTTCCGTTATGAATAAACAGTAAATAATTATGAACACTGGGAACAAGTAATGGAATTACCTACTTTTCATCGAACCAGTTCATTTTGTCACAAACTCCCAACCGATTTTCCATACTACTCAATGGTATCTACTACTGGCTAACATGCTGTGTCGCAGTTCCTGTTACCTACCTGTACCTACTTATTCGAATTCTCGAGGGCTGAGATATAGCGGAATATTGTCTGTATCGTGTATTCCTTGACCCACATGTAATACTGACAAACTACCGTACACCGATTGACCGACTGACGGTGACTGCTCGGTTTACCCCCTTAAATGCGCTTTTTCCTCTGGTAGTACTAGTGCTTTGGTCTGACGGTGCCCGTCGAGTGGCTTGACTCGATAGCCCGTTCCATTCTGTCCTATGTTACCGCTTTTCCTAGCCGGATTACTCATAATCTGAGGTATGTTGTACATATTTTTTGTTTATCTGTGCCTCGCTGTGCACAAACTTGTGTTCTATTTGCCTGGACTTGGGGAAGGGTTCGTTTTTCGCGTGTCACTCTATTGCCCTGGACATCAATCCGGTACACTGTATGTGTAATTACAAGATACATTGCATTGCCCTATTACTACAGCAACTGAAACACAACAGAATTGTCCATATGAGATACCAGCACTCGGAATATACAATAGAATGCAAACTAGAGGGTTTTTAATACATCCCACCATTTTTCGCTTCAAACCGCGAAAAAAGAAAATGTTTTTTTTCATAAATTTGATCGTCTAGCTTTATTTTTCTCTTCACCCTCCCTTCCAGTTACGCCTTATGGTCAAGTCAACTTCTTGAATCCCTGTCATATTTTATGCCTGCGCTATCACTATACAAAAAGCACCGCCTTGAGAGCCGGTACACAAAGTGTGTTGCCCTGTTATGTCTTGCGTACCCATGGCTACGCTTCCATGTTCACACGCCCACAGCCTATATAATTCGCATTCAATGGACAGACCACAAAATATGCAATGAGCAAAAAGATGACCAATTCGCATTCGCATTCAAATTTTCATTATGGGCACGCTAATAGCCGGCTACATTTGAGTTACAAATGAGCTACAGCATCAAACCTGTAGCGCATTTGTATCCCATTAGTCACCTATTAGGGTTGATACCCGGCTACAATGAGCTATATTGCAGAATATCCTGTTTTTAGTTTTGCGCCCTCAGGGGGACAATTGTCCGGTCTATTATCCCCTATTAACTCTATACTTTCACATGCATTCATTTTCTCGCTGTGGACTTCGGCACATTTTGCGCACTGATTAGAATGCACTTAACCAAGGAATTAACACACCGAACATTAGAGTTATTTGATGTAATTGGTTAGCAAATGAGTAGTTAAACCGATACGGGTTATGATAAGCGTGTTTTATAGGTTAATTACTGTTGAATAACAAGTGTAGCTGATGTAGTTCCTAGGTAGCTCCCTGTAGCCCATCAGTGGGCTACGCTGTGGTACCTGGGTAGGATCTCTACACATTTGGTTCAGTTGGTAATACGATTAAATAGCAAATTATGATGTTCCCTCACGAGTGCTAAAAAGTTAGATGTGTTTCAATCCTTCATTCAGTCGTGACTTGAATGACAAAGCCGGTCTAGTGGATGGCGCTGTAAAAACATCCAGTTTAGCTTAAGCAGATGCGACAATATTCAAACACAACAGATCGATAGTTATTCCATCTATCTGATAATTAGGACAAGAACCAAATTTTGGACAGGAATGATTTTGCCCCGGGTTTGTGGTGAACAAACATAATTTGAAAATCACCCACGATTGAACTGCAGCAATCAACCAGGTAACAACATCGATGAACACAATCAGTAAACATTCAACCGGAACGGTTTAAAAGGCGAATTTACAGGAGCTACCGGGTAAAGTCCATCATCAAGGAATTATTCGAAATAAAGAAAGCATGATTTATAATATATACTACTTGATGCGAAATTCGGACCTTTTTTGTGGGAGGTCAGGTAATTTTACGGACAACTGCGGTAGAATGGAAGAGATTCCAGCATAAATCGCTTTACTGATTAATTTGGTTTTTTTGGACCCGGCAAGTGTTTTTCGTACCGAAACCCCGAACACGAGGTAACTTATACCTTCAACAGGAAAGTAACGTACGAAAACCTAGCAATCTTTAAGCCCTAGAAACTAGACTAAATACTGTCAGGTTAGTATTTCTCTAATTGAATTTATCCACGAGAATCGGTTAATATGGGGGATGTGGCAACCAATTTGTCGTAGGAAACGAAGCGAAATACTAGGAATGCACAGTTTTACACCTTTTCAGCTTCAAGTGAATCCAACCAATCGCATTTTTTCAGCAACCCAAAAAACCGATTGATTTCTCTGTCGTCACACGCCACGGATTGGACCGGGTCTATCGAAACCCCTTCCGGTACGTGTGAACTGATTTCTCCATTGAAAAACAAGGGTACTTTTTAGTGAGTTACCGAGCGAAAACGATCGTTTCGGTGAGGTGGGGTTCGACTGTTCGTCCCCCATAAACCGCCACGAATACGTTATGCCCTTGATCGTTGATCGTGTGAAATTCAGACTAGAATGGACAAACCCGATAATTCTTGCATGAGTGGCTTCAGTCTAGGCCCTCGGTAGCCTAGTCAGTAAGTCCCATTCAGACAGAGATCCTCTCGAGCAATAAAGAACCAAACGCAATTGCCTACATATTTCTGGCATTGAAAGTCACACTTGACAAGATACTTAACAACGGTTCAAAAAAACACTGTTTGTTTTCTTCTCTCATGGTATTGACTGCCTAACTGTTTCATGTCGGCCTAGGTTTCCTCTTTATCGGAGCACAAGTATTACCAATCTATACATTGCCCCTTCTTGCTCATAAATTGAAATTAGCTCCTTCTACGATGCATTTATTTCTTTCATTGCCCTCTTAGTTGATAACAATTTAATGTCATTTGTTGGTGATTTTATTCATGGATCAACCTAACCTCTTCTGTCTTTTACTATCAGCTCTCTCTAACACCCGCCAGAGGAGGTCCTGTATTGAGTAAGGTGATTACTAATCACCCCGAATATTCTCTCCTAAACTAAAGGCGCCAATCTCCACTAAGGACCACTTTCTCCTGCTTCTTAGACCACAAATTTACTCTCGGTTGGTATACACCACTTGTATTCGAACAAAACAAATGAACACAAAAATTTGGAATCTTTCAGCTGTCAGACTCCTTCCCCTGAGGAGATCTCTTGCTATCATCTGCTTGTTGTTTTCCGTTCAACCATCTCCCTGCTCTGTTGAACATTTTACAGAAACAGCTAATGTGATTTTCAACTTATGCTGTCTTATAGAAACAGTTTTCACTCACACTGGCAGAGTATGCTCGTCGCGGCTGACAGCTCTTAGATGACAAGAATAACTAGCGTTCAACAGCCACTGTCAAACGGCTTACACTGTAAATCAGGGCAGAGATCAAAAGACTGAATGCTTCATTCGCGAAACAAGTTCTGGGAGCTGGAGATGGAAGACGGTTATGGCAAGGGATCTGGTTGCAGTGCGGACAGATGAAACGGACAGCAAACAAAATTACTGACGTGGACAGCCTTAATGCAGTATTTATTTATCCTTCGAATGATCCCCTGTCTCCGTAGTCTACACATCACCTCCCTGCAATAGACCCGTTCAGCCATGAGGAGATCTATCATCTCCCTAAAACTAAGAAAATCACGAACGCAGTTGGTCTCGATGGTTTGTCTTCCTCCTTGCTCAAATATGGCGCTGGCTCAGTCACAGCCGGTTCGTTGAGTTTTCCTTGACTATTCCTCAGCTTTTGATTACTCTTCACGATCTCTTCTCCTGCAAAAGTTAGAGTTATTGGGTTGCCCCACTAACTTATTCTCGTGGTTGAAAGACTATTTCACAGAAAGGACTCAGAAGACGAAAGCAAATAGCACTACTTCAAAACCGTTAGTTATTCTCATCACCACATACATTGCACTGTAAAATTCGCACAGATGTAATCAGGCTGTACCAGTCAAATGTAGGCCACAACAGGTAGGATATCTCAACGACATGACAATACACATGATTAGAACACTCCGAAAAGCAGTCGGCATTAAATTAACTGACGAATGGTTTCGGTGAAATCACTGATGTCTATTGGTTTTGAGATAAAACGCGGAACAGACATTCAGCATCCATTTTCAGTTCTAAATGAAATCTCTCAGCAATCTTGTCCTAGTACTGTTGTCGATAGCACACAATAAGGTCAGTTCCTACCTCTTTATTTTGGGAGAACATTCCATTAAGTATGCTTGGGAATAATTGTGTAGGCAATACAGGTCTAATCAAAATTGATGGCAACAGCATTTATACTGAAGTAATCTTTTTTAAATAAAAATACACAAGCCTCGGTGAGACTTTGTAGCATTGATTTTCCTGATTCGTTCGTACTCAGCAGATGGAATGGTTCAGAATGCAGTCGATACTCCCATTTCGTCAGTATTGGTTGACCTAGACCATAATGAGTTAAGAGCTAAATAAAGAGAATGAAATAGTTTTCATTTACAACAAATTAATATTGATAGTATTTAAGATTTAAAGTTTGTATACACAAATAGTCGATTGTGTGTCATTGTTTGTTTAGGACTTTTTCGCGTGTTTTTGGCATCGAATCCACCAACTTCGTTATGAAGTTATTTTCTATTACGTAGCACACGTTTGTCTCCAAAGTCCAATCTATAGATAGCACATTGACCTCTCTCTTCAAAACAAAAAACAGATTTTCAATCACATTGAAATTCGGGCTATTGGGGGGAATTAGCGTGAACTGGACCTTAGAGTCATGCATCTTTTGTGAAGTCTAAAAGCAAATAATAAGAGAAACCGGCTCCTGAGCTATTCTGTCTTCTTCTCTGAGATAGCGAGAACTTTTGGTTTTCAGCTCTACTTGCTTCAATATGATGACAACAATACGAACATTGAAAGCTAAGTACAAAAATGACCTTAATTTGAAGGTTGACTTTGATTACATTGGTATTTCTCGAAGTCAGTGAGTTAGATATCAAACATAGATTATTATTATGAAACCTGATTTAATGCAATTTTTCCGGGTTGTAAAAGAACTTCATTTAGTTATTCAGTAGAGTTGCTATGATGGATTATATATTGGATAACATAATGCTTCATAACAAATAACCGAGATCGCTAGGTTTTTACAAGTAATTTGAGACAATTCTTGACTCACTCCCATTAGAATATTTGCGTTTTCATACTTAATAAAGTTTGCGATTTTCATGTTGAGATTATTTAATCCTGGTATTCAAGGTCATGCACTTTTAATTGGCATTCATGCAGACTAGCAACTACGTAGATCGGAGTAAACAAGATATAAATTACTGTCAAAGTCTAAAGTAATAATTCAGGTGATAAAAATACTGTATCCAGTTTGAATGGCTCTCTTCACTAAAAACCATGTCACACCCAGTCAGCCATATGTTCTTCTTAGGTGGGTTCCCTTTTCCGTTTAAAGAATTACTTTCCTTTTGTTACAAAAAATGACAACCAACCAAAACATGAAACATACTTCTGTAAATGATTCCAAGCGCAAGCGAAACGTTTGCCGTCGGATCGTATTCTTTACACTCCGTAGAAATGCATTGCAGCCAATTTCGCACTTACGCACTGGAAACTTCTTCTGTTTCAGAGGTCAGCAATCTTGAACAAACCTAATGGTGTTTTCCAAAACCAGCCAATTTTCGGGAGAAACAGTACGTGCAATACGGATTTGTCCCGGACTTAAAATCGCTTGATCCGAACTGGTTTCGGCGCAAAGCTTTTGTGTGAATATGTTTTTCCCAAAAGGGAGGTACTGTTTTGCACGGTGACTCCATTTTTGCGCTAATTACTGCACTTTTGCGGTTCTTCTTTCTATCAGATTTAATGGAAAATTGTACTGCTAGTAACCATGGCGACACGTACAGCATGAGCGGAATACCTGCAGATCTAAAGCTGCTAGATGATTCCAATGGTCATATTGTATATAAACACATGGATTGGGTGCAGGGTTCACACATTCTTATCCATAATCGCCGTATAAAATCTGTATCAACGCCGTAGTGGAATCAGAAACGTGTGAAGCACAAAATGAAATGATGAGTTCGTAACGAAACAAATCCATAGCAATGTTCGGTCTCGGTCGAGCTTTAGGGTTCTAAGCAGTCGGGATGGGAACAATGGGAGTCCAAAAGCAGATGGTGTTTGCCCGGTGCAGCCTCTGTGAAACCCGTAAATAGTGCCAAATGTGATGAATAAAAAAATGGTTACATGGTTGTGTCGATTGGTCAGTAAATCTTCAGTGCTCGAGTTCTACACGCTACTAGCACGCGATTGGCAGAGGCTTGAATGACCATTGAACTTGTTTTGTAAATATTATTTAATCCCCCTGATTTCCTTCAGTAAACGAACTGCTATTTCTGTGACCTTTTCCTCGCGTCTCGGTTACGTGGGATATGATCGTGCTAGTATCAGTGTGATACAGTGCTCACCTATTGTGCGTGATTACTAATTCGTGATTCGTATTCCGAGATCAGTGCGCACTACAGTAACTACAGAATTCCAAATAACAAAGTAAGACATTTCAACGCGATTTGGCGTCATCGCTATTATTATATGGAGTTCTGGATACCGTTTATTATCAAAGCTGATAAATGATCTGTTGTGGATTATATACAGTACTGGTCGATTGTGATGCACTAAAATATTTTCTTTATGATCAAAGGGAGTTTCATTATATTTATCACCCATATTAATGCTTTAGGTATGGACAATAATTTATATCTTGTCTACTTCGATGTACGTA
>UZAN01044995.1:16808-31938 GCA_900618425.1 Echinostoma caproni
GTGTTATTGTGGTAATCCAAACTCAAGTGACCGCATTCCAGACATGACCAGGTCTAGTCACATGTCATCCAATCACCGTTCAGGAAGCTCGGACGGGCGAACATGACATCAGAGTTAGTACATATGATGCGTCGGCACAAACGGTTAAGTGATTGGACGACCGTCCTTCAACCAATTGCATAGCCTATTACCTACTATAAAACATGCTCTAATTCTATCAATAAACATAAGCATTTGCTGCCATCAATTCCTCGTGTACTTCATCAGTGTCCGCAGTTCGGGTTGGAGCCAACCCAGCCCTGAGCATCACGTTAAGGGTTCTCCTGTTCCTAAACACAGTACTATTTCGATCACCATAGTTATGCAAGTCTCCAAGTAGGTTGCCCCGCCGAGCGATGTTCGCCGAAGCAGGTAGTGGTTGGAATAAAGCTAAGGGTGATCAGCCTGGCACAAGAGTATGAAAACCCTAACCAGGGACTGGGTCACATAAGTCCCGTTAAGCTCCCTGACTGGGTACCTCGGGATGATCGTAACCGATGGTTAAAGACACTAAGTGATATGGCCGACTGTCGTAACAAATAGCGTTCGTGCATCCTCTCGATCGCTTTGCAACCTTGGCTCATTGAAATGTTCCGTTTTCTATTCTATTCTAATCCTTCAACTTTCCTGTATTTCTACTAATTTCATTCAAATGGTAGCCAAAAGACAGCAACCAAAACCTGAACACGAAAGTTCATGGTTAATGGTTGTACAAACTGGAATGAAGTGGATTGGCCAAGTGGGTCGCATACTTGCGTTATACCATTGAAGTCTCGGGTTCGAACCCCAGTTGAGTCGATGATTTCGCACTGCTGATGAGACCTAACCAGGTTGAGACGGCTGTCCAGCGCTTCCTAGGTTTTCAGTTCACGCTTCGTTTGCCCTATACCCAATGAATTTCCCTTTGAAATTGCAACCAATTCTCCATTACTTACGTGAAACGTACACGTCCTGTTTGACTTGGTTGATAGAAATGCAAACCATCGTGGGAGTGTTTACTTTCCATTATTGCTTCACTGTCATACTCTGACCTTTCTGTGAACAAAATATAACATTATGGCCAGAACAAAGTGTGAAAGTGCCACGTTTTTGCTGTTCATTCATTTGATATCACCAAATGTCTGCTCACAATGGGTACTACGGACTGAATACGGAATTGCGATTGAACTCTGATGATGATAAATTAAGTTAAGTTATTGTAAGATTTTTGCCGTTTCGTCAGTGACTCTAGACGTACTGAAATAGCTCAGTATCTCTTCCCTATCAGCCATGAAACCTAGGAACTTCAACTGTGGTGAAATGACTACGAAGTCAAACGGTCCAATGAAAACGTTCTGTTGTGCATGAAAAGCTCTCTCAGTATGAAGAAGCGGCGGTGGTAATTTTCTTCAGTTGCATTCAGTATAACTTCATTTTAGTCTGACGTCCAGTCCTGCAGTGAAAACCTGATCAATGGTGGGTTGAAATATTCCGAATAAATTATGGATTAGAAACGACTGTGAATCTCAAAGACGATGCCTCCATGGATTGGTTATAACGCCTATTTATTTAAAAGATCGCACTGAGTGAATTCTGAGTTTATAGATAAGTGAAGTGTGCCTTTCAAGAGTAATCAATTTCTGGTAAGGATTTCACAAATTCCTTGTGCGTATTATGAACTAATCGGTGATTACCATAGAAAGCGGTTTTTCTGTTCCACTAATCACTGTTACCGTTTGAGTGTCGCCACTGAGTGGAATGCCCATTAAACGTTTTTCTACCGTCCGCGACACCTCGTGCGGATGACTGCAAGCCGTTTGATCCTTATTCATACTCCCCTGGAATTATTGGAACAACCAATCAACAGTCAATGTAATTTTAAAATTCGAATTGAAAGAGAACTCTCAGCATGCAATTACCCTGACTGGTTTGACGAGTTCAACGCGCTCAAACTCAGGTGGAATGGATTTTTGTTCGTGATCAGGAAACACGTGGGGGTGAAACGGTCTACTGAGAACTGTCACACCAATATCCATTCCCCAAGCAGTGAAACCCTGTTACCAGATATATCTGGAATCAACACCGTAGTCTACTGGACGGCAGTCTTTGGACACGCAAATTTCAGGGTGTCACCCACTGAAACCATTGGCTTTTCCTTTGCCCGTTTACACATTGACCTAGTATCACACACTGATCGGAATCGTCACTTCTTCCTGGATGAACTCTCTATACATAGTCACTTTCGGTGAACAATGTGGTTAACGGCCCTCCAGAGTGCATCAAAACGCACCCATCTGTCACGGCTTAAGAGACTGGCTAATGAGTCCAACTCTGGAGTAGCAACTGTGACATTTCTGCGGTTACCTGCACCATGTCGTCGCACATTTTTTATCTTTTCTGGGCGTCTGTGAAATTCGAGTTCACATTAGGCACTAGAATATTGCACATGTTTTCCTTCGAACAGTCAAAATCATTTTAACGAACAACTGTATAGTTGAGTTCGAGTAAGAAATCAGCACGACATGCGTCAGTCTATACTGATGTATCCGGTAGTTTCGGCGCCTGAAACATATTGGTGTAGTTTACAACCGTCGAAATGGGATGAGTTATTGAATGGCTTAGTCTATTGTCCCGCCCCCCTGGAGGCAACCAAAGAAAATCTTTTGAAAACTATATCACACATTCATCACACAAAGATTTACCCGTGTTCTCCTAATGGGTGATTCAAACTACCCCAATCTCAATAAACCAACGAACATCTGTCCATTTTTCGAATATCGGTTCAAACATCTAGTGGACTCGCATCCACTGTGCAAAGAACTATATAAAGGAGGTGTGGTGATCCTGACCTATAAGATGACACGTACCCTGGAGCGACGCGTTACAGGTTTTGGACAACTGCGATCAATCGAACTTCACGGGTGACATCAACAACGCGAGCACCTGTCACTACTTCTGACTACATACCATAGGTGGATCGTACCAGCTAATCAGACAGAGATCGTGCAACACAGACAGAAGCAGAACGTCGCCAGAAATACTGGAACGCGATTGGCAGAAGCCTGAATAGCCAGTGAGCATGTTTTGTACGTACTATTTATTCTCCCTTATTTCTTCCAATGAACGAACTACCACTCCCGTGGCCTTTTCCTCGCATCTCAGTTACGTGGGATAATGCGTGCTAGTGCCAGTGCGGTCCAAAGCTTACGTGATCCTATCCGTGATTGCTAATCCTTGATTCGTATTCCGTGATCCGTAATGCGTGGTGCGTATCCCGAGTTCAGTGCGTACGACTAGTAAAATCACTGCAGGAGGTCACCAGAGTTGTAAAACTGCAGTCACCATCACTACTAGATTTTGTGTTGACAAACGAAGAGCTGATGGTAGAAGCTGCCAGTGTGACTCCCCCACCCTTGGACGCAGGGATTATGCACTGCCTTCATTCAAGTAAATTTATTGCACTACTATTCGAAGAAATTTCTCAAAGAACATCGGTAGATCCATAAACCATACAACATTACAAAATTTAGCGCTTTCTACTTAGTGGATTTCCAGTGGAGAAGGATTTAATCCGTTAGTTTCCTAGCAGTGATTGTCCACAGCATTGCACGTACACTAACATTAGTGACTAAGACTGGAGTTATCTCCAAACCGCGCATCCAAAAGTCGCTCCTTAGAAATCGCGGGAGGAAACAGATCTCTATGACGTATCTATCCTGATGAAACTGTAAACGATTTCTGGATGTCATCACTCGGAATAATTATCGAATGCTGAAAAAGCACTGCATCAGGCTAATTCGAGAGGATAAACAATATAACATGATTGGTTTGCAAAAGGATTCATTCATCTCTTACCCCAGCTGTTATGTAATCATGTTACGTTAACTTGGCCTACTGGTACTGAACTGCGCTGGGAGAGTTGCAGCTCCTGAACTGTTAAAAACTCAGTACTTCACACGTTTGCTGTACTCCAGGGTGAAAGTCTTTAGCCTCCTGATTGGTGTCATCATTTTCAATATCCCTTGCTGACCAACGGAAAAGTAAACTAATGGCTTTGAGAAAAACTGCAACCTTAGGTATGGACAATATACATAATATAATCACACACTCCAAACACTAATCATTGTATTTCAATGGATGTTAATCCAAATAGCACTCCTGCAATCGTTGAAACAAGGAGTTCTTTCATCTATGTACACAGCTGGTTGTCATGGTGACCCCCATAACTACCGTTTTATCAAAGTTCATGGAGTAAACAGAGGCAGATTCCGTGATGAAACAGATACAGTATTCATTTGCCAGCCTAACACGGGATCAGGCAAAAGCGATCCCTGTTACACCAACTTACTTCTTTTTCGAGATGCCTGAACCAGAACAGTCGACAAAGGGGATGTGGTGGATGTGATTTATGCGAACTTCCCAAAAGCACTTGATAGGGTAAACTGCCAAATTTTGCTGCAAAAACCCTACAAGTACGGCAGTCAAGGTTTCTTGCTTCATTGGATCAGAGCATTTCTCCGACAGCGGACCACATCAGTACGTGTTCCTGATTCCCTATTCGGCTCCATCACCGTTAACCGAGCTGTCCCACTGCGGTCTGTACTCGGTCCCCAACTTTTGCTCGCATTTATAAATCGTTAACTGAATATGTTAGAGCCGAAATAAACACTGTTTGCAGACGACGCCAAAATCTGGAATACAGTAACAGAATCCGAGGGCTCGCGATCACTTCAATAGCACTTACCGCGGCTTATCAGTGATCTACGGAGAACGACATTGAATTGTATGTTCCTGATGCAAAGCCTTATCTCTACGATACCGGAGCGGATTCCCTTATTTCCTTGAGACCCAGAATTTGCCGCATGTCTCAAGTGAGAAAGATCTAGGTATCATTATTCAACAAGACTTATGTTACCTACACCAGAGCTCTTTTCACTACTGTGAAGAATACGGACTTGCACGCCTTTGGTCGGTTTGAATCAAAACTGTTCCCTTGTTTGCTATCAGTGTACATTAAACCGTATAAAGAGTACGTCAGCATAATGTGATTGCAAGCTGCTTAAGTGGATAGTCCCCAAAATCGTCCAGGGGTTGCATTGGCTCACCTAAGGGAAGAGATCACGATCATGGGGATCATAACTCACTCAGTAACCCCTTCTTCGTTTCAGTGAGTCACATGTTACAGAACCCAAACCATCCATATCATCTATTGTTCACATTATTGCCCAAAATCTATTTCAGTGGTCATTATTTCAAGTTAGTGGTTCCACCGTGTCGACTGGAATACTAGAGTCAATCTTTTACTCCCAGAGTGTGTGCATCACTTGTGACATTGTTCGATCTCGTCTCTTTACTGCGACAACTGTTGAATGTTTCCAGCGGAGATTCGATGAAATCCTGGCACCCTTTACACTCCTACACAATCAGAATCTCAAATTATTTGAAGATATGATTTGTTATCATCTACCCCGAACTGTGTGTAGCAATAATCATGTTGTTTTTTTACCTAGAAACGATTCAATTGTGAAAGTATTTTATGGTGACAAGAGAAGTATGAAATTGTCGTAATAACCATTATATATCTTTGAATTAACTTTGCCTATAGAGTATTGCTCATAGCCCTTGTCAATCCTGCGTCCAGTTCGTTGTATTGTGGGCGGGTGATTGTGGGTCTCAAAACTGTGTATAACCGATTTTGTTCTTGCTCTCTTCCAATCCGGCACAGTTTTCCTGGAAGCTAGTGCCTTCTTTGGATATACTGGAAGAGAATACACAAAGTTGTTGATGCTAAGATGCTACTTCACGTGATTCCACAGACTGACTAATGTAAATGGTTTTATTTTCTTCTTTACGTTAATGCATATAAAACTGTGCAATCAAATTTAAAGGGACGGGGCAAACCCGTACAAAGACTGTGTGAAGAAATGCAGAAATTAGGAAGAACAATGGCAATAATAAGCTTTTACCGTTTATTAAGTGGTTACAAAAAATCTCTTGGAAATTATTCCTCCACTGACTGTTTATTTAATTTTTCATTCGTGGACACTATTATGGTATTGAAATTGGGACTACTCACGAGTAGCCAAGGAACATTTGTCAAATTGTTCGAAATGCGTCTGCTGTAGCGACCAAAGCAATAAATTAGTTAACGCAAATCTCATTTTCAGTTGGTGGCGTCGTTTTGGGACAAATAAGTTACGAAACTAATGGGGACTATACCGACAGAATTCGGTCGCAGATGACTTGCACTGCTTTTCACCCAACCTTATAAGAAGGCTTTTATAAATTGCACATTAAACCGAAAAACATCGAGAACCATCTCAACTACTCACAGAAGTAAGTTTCAAATGTCCAAATCTATACAGTCCACTTTTCCGAATCTCCACCGAGCAATCCATGTGAATGATATGAGCTAAGAGTCTACCTGATAATCTGAAAGTCCTTTCGTGAATATTTTTCTACGCATTTCCATGTGCGTGATTGTGAGAACGAAGTTCTCGTTAGATCGTAACAAAACTCGAATTACCAGGAAGTTCATTTCCTCAAGGTAAAAAATAAACAGTTCTTCAGATTAACGAACTTTCTTTCAAAGGGCTCAGAAACCTTTGCTGTACAAGAATTTCAGAACACTGAAAGATCGTACAGAGAGTATTACTAAAACTCGTATGGAAACACAAGCTCTTCTTTTTCCCTACGTATATCTGTCGCTTGAGTAGCACAAACCTGTTATAGTTCGTACTCAGACTAGTATTTCGTATACGTATCGGATTCCGCGCACTAGTAGTCCGAACAAGAACTAGGACACGAAACGAAATCAGAAGTCAACTCAGAGGCGGAATGGAATTGTAATAGTCGGAAATTAGAAATATACAAGGATATCGTGTTCAATAAAACAAAAGAGTTCGTAGTTCATGAGCAATCACCACAAATCCGTCACACTCTTGCTTTGAGGGCGTCAAACAAGTTGGGCGTACCACCTTTGATCTATTCTGCAGGAATATTCTGAGAACACTTTCAACTTGAGTTTAGCTCAACTGCAGTAAAAAATCATTTAAATCTCTAATTCCCTCTGTTAAACTCGTCTTTTGATACGGCGATTCCTCCCAAGAGTTCGTTGAAGAAAACCGTGCAGTATAAACCCAAAATGACCCGTTACAATGAACCACAGAATTCTTGAGGAAAAGACAGAGAACTCAACTTGAAAACTGATAGCAAAGGAGCTCCCAGAGTGCGAAAATGGCACATCTGTTTTTTGCACGTTGACCCTGACTGAACGAGCGACTATTTAGACTGGCAATTTTTAAACGATTAACAACCGAACACTAGCATTATGAAATAAACTAATCCAACCTAATTTGATACGCCTAATGACCCACCCCTGTCTTACTTTTGCTCGTATTTTCTACTCATTATGCTCCCTCGAAAAAATATCAATATCAACACTTTCCGTGCGTAAATTGATGCAACATACTGGGGAAACCCACCCCGATTAGACACCCTAATCGTGTGATACAGCCAATGACAAAGAATCAATCGAGTAAATTGTCAATAGTAAAAAGAGTGCAACGAAAGTAAGTTTATTTATTGTACAATACAATATAAATATAAATAACAAAACTGTAATAAAACGTATTACTTATTCGGCATCGAGGACGATGACTATCGCAGCTTTTGCACCAATTGTTGAACAATTTTTCTTGCCATTCTGTTTATTGAATCCAAAGAAGTTGTTCGGGCATGACATCTGAAAAATATGAATAATAATAATATTAATAGTAACGGAACTGTTATCAGAGCACATAAGCGTGCAGAAAAATACTGGCCAATCACTACTTACTGCACTTAAATTATCATAGTATTTGGAACTTCAATTATAATTATATCATATACATATAATATATGTTGCAAAATTATATGATTTACCTGATTTACTCACAATGGAGATGTCAAGTGTAGGACGTTTTCTGTGCCTTCACACCGTGGATAATCGAGGAATGAGCATTATACACATTCGGGTCTACACAGATTAACAAATAACTGGTGAAAGAATTGACTTTATTAAATGAATGCTGTTTTGTCACAGAACACTCCTCATGATGCACATCATCAGCAAAATTGTCTTTAGGTACTTTTCAGTCAATCACTCACCGATGCAAGGCTCAGTGAGGTGCTTTGTTCTTCAGCCACAATAAAGTTATAAAAGTCACCATTAATTAGTTATAAGGTAGTTTGCGGACCTAAATGCGATTATAATTATGGGATACAAATGTTACTGATCGTAGTGTAGATGGTATTCGTTGACTGTTTCATGCAGTGGAACCTAAGGTTACAGCTCAGGACACACATTGGGCCAATCAGCTGGTGATTGGCGATAAATAGTTCGTTTACTTGTCCCAAGAGGAGGTTGAACGATATCACGAAGAGATTATATCAAAAAATAATGGACCACAAAGGTGATAGGTTACACAGTAACGATGGATAGAGGACCGACAACCAACAAAAACGCTAAGCGCACGTAAAAATGGCGGAGCCAAATTGCCTCCCCACCATTAACCATTTCAATGCAATTAAAACAAACAGTCCATTGGGAAGATATGTAAGGTAACATATGCATAACATATATTAAATACCGTTCCAGGGTTGCATTTTTATGAGTTTTCCATAGTTTAAAACCTTATTCTTTTCGGTTCGTTTGATTTGTTTGTAAAGAACAAATTTTAGAGCAAACTGGGAACACGAAGTACGAAGTTTTGAGCGAAATGAGGGTATAACGAACTTTCTTTCTTTACTTATAACTGGAGTAATGGTCTTTTTTCACGTTCTCAATGTATCATTGCAATAACTCTGATAATCTTCAACATAAGACTTCAATCTGCCAAACCCTGTTGATAATCTTCTGCCTCTTATACGTAAAATCCTACTTTTCTGCATGCTTCGTGGGTAAGTTGGGAGAAATACTACCTCGAATTCACTTCAGTTCAGTTTAGTTCAGTTCTCATAGAACGATTTGTGGCTCTTGTCAATCGGGCGTTCACATTCGTGTGTCGTCGGTGAGTTTCTTTAGCTTCCAACATTCCTATATGCAATTTTACATTAAAATATTACATTATGACCTTCTACCTTAAGGTAGAAGGTGGTACCTAAACGCTTACCTCGAGAAAAATCCGCTATCCAACATTCATCTAATGCCTTTTTAAATACATTTACAATACTGCAGCTTACCACTGCCAGTGGCAACCGGATCCACATTGGAATCACCCTGTTAGTGACAAAGGCTTCCCGCAGTTGCAGTCTAGAATGGATTTGCTGTAGATGTAGGTTGTGCCGTGTCTATATGGGGAATCCAAGAGAACAGGTCTTCAAACCTAAATCCTTTATATACCCTCGAGGATCTTCAGTGTCTTGATTAAGCTTCCTATCAATTGAGGGAGAACATAACCAAATACCTGAGCCGTTTATAATATCTATTCCCCCTTCACCTAGTTATCATTCTTGTGGCTAGACGTTGAACTCTCTCCAATTTATCGGTGTCCTTTCAATAAAACGGAGCCCAGGCCTGCATACAATATTCCAAATACACACGGACGATGCATTTGTAGAGTGGGACAAAAACCTCGGGTTTTCTGTACTTCATGGTCGCTCACACACGAACCAGGTGCTCCTGGCTTTGTTTACGGCCTTCACACTGTGAGTGCTTGGTTTAAAGTCCCGCCTTAGCACTATGCCTAGATCCTTTGCCTCGCGCACCCTTTATATCAAAAGACCAAGTTCTAACTGTTTGTCGTTTCTAGTCGACAGCAACTGAAATGTCGAGACGTTCACTAATAGGTCTCACTGTTCAGTTCATCTTCTGAATACTTCTACATACCTTGCGAGATCCCATCCAGTTATTCTAACGTAATCGGTGATCAGCAAACAGGGATTTTGGAGATCCCGTGCCAGGTTGTTTATGCAGGGGAGAGGTAGTAGTGGTCGATGTTCTGATTCTTGAGGTACACCAATTGTGACCACCTCCTTAGAGATGCGAACGTCCACTATGACACTAAACTTCCGTATCGCTAGAAAGCTCATTATACAGCTCCTAACTTACCCATCTATTTCCAATGCTTGCATCTTATGATCTAACAGATGATGGTTGGCCGAGTCGAATGATTTCTGAAAGTCCACATAGCATATTTTCACAGATAGACCTTCATGGATTCTACATGTGAAGTCGTCTGTCCAGACGGAGGGTGCTGTATCACGACCTGCGGAAGCGATCCGATCTTTTATCTTCAGTGTAACCCGGTATAACTCAGGATGAACAATCGGTTAGCCAAGGGTAAGTATATTGTTCCCTGGAGGCATCGGAGTTTAGCATGACTACTCTCGAAAGCATCTGAAAGCGAAATGCTTAGCAAGCGAAGGTGTAGCACTCAACTTACGAGCCGTTCAAATTGAAGTTACTTCACCGGAGGTGGCAGTGACTTAAACAAAAATGAAAGACCTGAAGAGGTGGTCTCAAGATATCGAAGATCCCGGCGGACTCCATCAGTAGAAGAAAGCACGAGCGAATGCCTCAAGCGAACAATGCTTACAACCATGCGAAAACGTACAAGCAGAACAGGCAGACCAAAGATGGTGACAACTCTCAAGCATGTTACGCTGTTCGTCTGAAGCCATTGTATTGGAAAAAATACCACATATACGAATAATAAAAACAATGTATATTTCACGAAGACCGTGAAGCATGAAAACAGTACGATCATATGTTCAAAATAATCATATGTACAACAACAGTGCAGGTATATAGAAGGTTTAATTTGAAGATACACACAATGGAAATGGTGGGAGATTGGAACGAAAAAGAAGTGCGAATGGAACACAAATCGGACAACGTCACAAACGTAGAAGCGGAGGATGGAGGAATGAACTAAATAAGCATGCCAAGGGAAATCGAAGTAACAGCGAACCTTGTATCAAGACGATTTGACGTGCGGTATGCGTGGGAGTAAATACGGAGAGACGGTCCATGAAACGATGGACTGGAGGAGATGGAGGCACGCAGGTAGGCTACCGCATTTTGACAGCCACAGAACATAAATCTACCGTTTATCCCCTTTATTGCGGTCCTACCTCGTGTTATCCAAAATCTCTCCCGAGTGGCGTTCAGTAGATGGTTAGTTCCCACGTGCCCGTATTTTACCTGGAGGTGGCATATAAGCAAGATGTTGGCGTGGCTACCGGCAGGCAGAATGATTGGATGTCCAGCGTCGAATGCCAATCTGTCTCCCACGAGTACCAACCCTTCGACCAGAATGGGGTTCAGTTTACGCAAAGTGCCCCGTTGGATTGCCGTCCGCTTTGGGTTCTTCGCTGCATTCGCTTTCAACGCCGTTGTTTCTAGGGGGAAATACTGTTGTTGTAATACTTTCAAGACGTTGCTCTCGGCTCACATTAGATATTCCGTCGATAAGTGTCCCACATGCAGCGATTCATCAGGCCGAAATCCGGTCATGATCATTGTCATATGTTTAAACCTCATCCACCAAGCGACGGAATGAATCAGTCTGCTCCATGGCGAGTAGGTTTCCAGTTTCCCTAACAGGGGAAAGTGACGTCGCGTTCCGCCATCATTTCACTCTCTTGGTTTTGATCAGCTCGACGGACGCGGCGAGTGCCGGCACTTCACTTTCGTCCTCTGGCCCGACGGTCAGAAATGTTGGGCCGCTGAGCCAATCAGGCAATTTGTCCAACGACCTCAATTCCCGGGAGCAGCGGTCGGCTGAGTTGTCCGCAGATTTCACATATCGCCATTGATGCACGTTGGTCCTTTCGTGCACCTCCGTCAGCTGATTAGAAACGAAAGTGCTGAACCTAGTGCTGACGTTGTTTACGAGGTGTATCACGACGGTAGAATCGGTTCAGAATGTGATGCGTTCATCGAAGACACTGAAGCACTGTCGCAGCTGTTTCGATATACCTACGGCTAGCATGGCCGCGGTCAGCTCGATGCGGGGTAGTGATACGTGTTTCAAAGAGATGAGCCGGACCTTGGCGGAAAGAAGTTCTTTTAAGCGCTCCCCGTTCCCATGCACCCAGCTTACGTAAGCTACATCTCAGATGCGTCGGAGAATGAGTGCAGTTCGGCCTTTGTCGTCTGGTTGCTTCGGCTGAGTCGACGCGGGATCCGTATCTCACCCAGTCTCGCTGAACTGGTTAACTATTGCTCTCAATCTACCCGGTCCTGCTCTTATAGTGGCTGGTCCCACTCCACCCGTTTACTGCAAAGCTGTTGTAGGAGGACCTTACTCGGTACCAGCCACTGCGCGACAAATCCAAGCAAGTTGTACAAACTGGAGACCGATGATAGCAGCGTAAATTTGAGAAACGCTTGGATACTCTGAACCCTCCGCCTTTTCCAGAAAGCGTTTCAGTTGCACTACGTGCTACGAGGCTTATCTGGTGCCATCGAATGCGCCCAGAAAGCTGTCGACGTAGACGTTATTCGCAGTACTAGCTGGCACCGAAGTGGGGAAGTTGTTTCCTAACTTTAAGGCAGTCTGTCGGAGAGCGTAGTATGCGCAGAAAGGTGAGAAAACCTCTCCGGATGGATAAACAACAGCCAAGCTCTCTGCATTTCATACTGAAGTTTTTGAAAATCCTTCCGAACGTATAATGATTTATGGTGAAATAACTTTATCTGTGTGTTGCTCCTCTATTGACATTTCTCGATCGCAAACACCTTAAATCGTTATTTATCTGTTAATTTGGATGCCCGGCACATTTGAATTTCGCGTGGTTTGAGAAC
Source organism: Echinostoma caproni (assembly GCA_900618425.1). Lineage (NCBI taxonomy): Eukaryota > Metazoa > Platyhelminthes > Trematoda > Plagiorchiida > Echinostomatidae > Echinostoma > Echinostoma caproni. Next base: position 29,617 of record UZAN01044995.1, read on the forward strand.
GGGAGCGACTGTTTGCCTCTCTCTGGACATCTTATTTGGCTCGCTTGCTTGAGTGCTCTCGGCAGCATATTTGAGGTTTGCTTTATTGTACACATTGTAATAATTTCGTTAATTCAGTACTGTAGAACACTGCGGATCAATTGCGTTTTTACTTCGGGATTCGTATCGGCTCGGCTACGCGTCACTCAAGTGCGAATTGGTTGACATACGCTCTGTAGGTTGCCTTCAGACCACCATATTATTCGCAGGACCTCACGCTGATCCTGCGGTTTCTTCACATATAGGAATATTCCCTGTATGTCGGCTACCACTACAACTGCCTTCAGCAGGAATCGGTTGAGTACGTCGATCAAATGATTGGTCCCTGCAATAGGCACTCGTTAGGAGAGAGACCGCCGTATTGCACCGCACAATCAAATAACACGCGTATCTTCTCTGGCTTTCTAGGGTTGTCTACTGGATGGTGTGGCAAGTAACAGAGTTGTTCCCCGCGTGGTCATGAAACGTCCCAGCTGCTCTTTCCGTTGCATCACTGCGGTGTACTGATGACATAGCTCTGCGTTCCAGATCAGTCGCCTTTTAAGGTACTCCAATCTTTCTAGGGCTGTCCCGTGGATGTTCGGCAATCGTAAGTATTCCGTCCTCCACAGTAAGGGCACCTCAAACCATTTAGGCTGGCATCGTGTCCCCGTTTCGACTATTGCTAATGCCTGGTTTTCTTCTACAGAGGGGCCCCTTTTCTGGTCGCTAGAGTAGTTGAAATCATCCTCGTATATCCGTTTTAGTGTTTGCTCGATCATATAGTCACCAGCGGTGATGGCGAAGTTAACTGATAATGGTTTGCGGTTGGTTCTTTCCTGCTGACTAGTCTCTGGTCCAGCACCCAGTGTATTTCTGGCAGGTCACATCCTATCAGCAAAGCGATTTCGGGAGAGTCGGCTTTTTTGAAATGTAAATCTCTCATGTGTGGCAAGTGCGTTATCAGTTCCTCGATGGATTCCACTGCTTGCATCTGCAAGTCGGCTATGGTAAAAGCCTCCGACACCTCTACACGTTTCGCACAATCTAGTGACATCAATTTCACGCTCGTTTAATCGGCAGAAGTAGCCTCGGTACGGTTCACCGTGCTGATCGTCAGGGAAGATAGTCTGGTTGCGATATGGTTCTTTACAGCAAAGTCTTGGTGATTAAAATGGTATCGAATCCATTTTCCAAATATGCCATCGCGTTAATTACCCCCTAGGAGTTAGTATGCCGACCATCGTTACCCCGAGATGTACCTGTTTGCCAGCTGATCTTGAAAGTATATATACGCTTGGTTCTGAGGGTGCGGGTAGCTGCGTTTCTTGTATAGAATGCAAGAGGGTATGGTGGCTTCCTTGACACTTCGGTTCCCTACATCTGCAACGGTTCCTACAAGCGACCGCACGATGTGAGACGTTCAAACAGATAAACATGCCCCGTGCCTTTTGACTGCTTCCCAACGGTCCGTTAGTTTGGTGAAATTCGGTTTCCTCCCTAGAAGACCAATAGTCACCGCCCCCGCCGCCCATCGTTGTTCTATATCAGCCGGCAGGCATTGTTCTATCGCTTCTAGGGTGTGTAGGGCATTCAAATCTGCTTCCCAATACATTTGAGTCTGGCTAGCACCCCGTCTATGAGCGTCCGTGCCACATGCAACGGTTGACCAAACCGTTCCTTCACGATATCCCCTGGTCAGCTCTACCCAAGTAGTTTGTTAGCATTACACATTCTTCAACAGCGTCTCGGGCCTTACCGCGGCAGTAATACTTTGGGTACAGGAACTTCTGTCATGGATCGGCAATCCGACACTCTACGAAATTATCAAATTCTCTAATAAATCTCTAATATCTGCTGGGGTTCCCGTCGAACGGCGTTAACTCCACCTTGAGCAGTGGCGATGGAGTCACATCCGGCATCAGTCTAATGGACAGAGTTTGGTTCTCGGTCGCGGCATGCTTATTTGAACAAGGTTGACTAGCCTCTGATTCCCTAAGCCTCATTTACCTAATCTCCTGCTCTAACTCTGCAATCTTACGGAGATATATGTCAGACGTCTTATCAGCATTACAATCTAGGGCACATAGACTCTTAGCACTAACAGGACTAACTGAATTAAAAGTGTGAGAATCAGACCCTCCCTAAGTACCTCAGGACTAGCCGGGTTACTTCCTGTACCTCCTCCTCGATCCTTCCTTGTTTGAACGACATTCTCTTGTTACAAGCTGCACGAATTTGAGTACTGTGCCTCCCGTGTAGATCAACCAGCAACGGGTAGCGAATTCGGATCTTAAAAGGTCA
>UZAN01044996.1:0-10777 GCA_900618425.1 Echinostoma caproni
AAACATTAAACAAATTGTGTTCGATAAAGTCCTTCGGCCATTGAAATCTATGAGATCTTAATGGCACTCGTGCATCCACTCACTATTCGCCCAACACCATTCTAAATGAATTCTCCATCTTCCGCTTGAATTTGCTTTCAACATTCCAATCTTCATTTAACTCTTTTATCCAAATGGGGCCGCATGATATGGATAAGTCAGAAGTTCCTGATCACCCCATTGTCAAGTATTAGAATGACCAAGTCGAATTCTCAGTTTCACCACTGCAGGTAAGTAGTTAGTTAGAGATTATGGGTCATTAGGATACATTTCTGCGTGACTTGAACTCAGCTCTGGTGCACAGGCGTGTACGCAGTGTACTTCCGATCTATGCGCTGGCTGCAACACACATGTTCAGGGGACACCCGAGTTGGTGTAATTGAGACAATCAATGCTGGGCACGGAGACTGACACAGACCGGTAGGCACCGGTCACGGTAGGGTAAATAAATTGACGTATCAACACATGTGCAGAATAATCAACGAAATGAACTTTGAGAAGTTACATGAAGGCAGTCGTTGCCCAGAATTCAACCACTTATTTTGTTCTTAGTAAAAATTTTGGAGCACTGAAAGATTTAAATTTGATCTCAACTACAAAGAAAGAAATAGTGGCGTTTGCACTTGGCAGCCAGAATAAATCCAAATTTAACTAAATACGAACTACTAAGAACTTTTTTTTTTACCGTGATCCAAAAGTCCTGTCGTTGATTCCGTTTATTCCGATCGTGGTCCGCTCATACCATTTTGGCTATTTCATAAGATTACAACATCTCCTGTGGTAACTATAGTCGTATAACCTAGAGTGAAACCCCGATACGGTATCGGAGCTTTCATTGCGAACACAATTAACCCGCCGGGTCAAAGCGCTGTACAAAAATATGTGGTGCTTTGTACGGAGATTGATCGCCTGTGTTAGGCGGCTCTACCGCCGGTCGGCTCCCTACCACACCTGATCTTTTGAGACCTTATATCGTTCATCACTCCGAGTCTCAATCATGATTGCTGTTTTCCTTCTCACCACCTGAACAGTACAATGCGAAATCACGCACACTCACTCAAAAAGTGAATACCTACTCATCACTCTCACCAACATTCGTGGGCTGAACAACAGCATTAACTCTGTACGCCGATTTCCCCATTATTCTCCTCTTTCCCTTTTTTGACCGAACCACAAATCTCCCTCTCCTCAGACCCTAACAACCTTCGAGTCAACTACACTTTCCATTCCCTCTCTGTGCCTACATCTGGTGTCTGCGCCTTTATCCACCACTCAGTCGCCGCCTCCAGAATCCCTAATCTTGATTTTTTCCACCGTGAATTTCAGCTGATGCAACTGAAACTCCGACTTTCTTCTTTCAATCATTACTTTTGTGTTCTATGTCGTTCCCCCAATAGTGGTGACTTCTCCATCGTTGACTTTTTAATTCCTCGAACATGGAACACTTGTTTGCTACCGACCCTAACTGACATATTACCAACACCTTCAGTGTTCAGAAAAGATAGCAGTTTATGAAATTTTTTCTCAACAGAATAACGTCTTTCGTCTGTCTCTCTACCTAGAACATATCGATTTAGTTATACTTTCATAGGGTTAAAAAAACAAGAGAAAGGAATGAACCCAGACAAACTATCCATGATCCGTTCTTTCATGGAGAGTATAATCTATTACGTTTCACGTTCTCTTTTCAACTGTCTGTTTTCTTTACGCTTTGTTGTTCTGTGCATGCAGCTTATTGTATCCCTGGTGGTTTTACTGGTGAACACAATAGGCACTCTGGTGTTTGTCATCTGGTACATTCGACTCGGGTCCGGTGCTGAAGGTGAGACATCTCCAATCCATGAGGTGAGTGCGTGGTTTGATTCAATGGGATGAATGTCCACCTTGGATACATTTTATCGATCGACATAAGCCATGCTTTTACCCGACCACTAGGCAGCTAGCATAAGGCACCTGAAGACAGCTACTTCTTTATAAGTGGATGACTATGAAGGAAGTCTGTATAAGGACACATGGGCCGTTGGATTAAATCCGCATCTGTCGACTAGTGAACGAGTTTTTAGGATGCCATCGCCCACCCTGTACGAAGGCACCTCTCCCGCGAAACCGTTTTATACTCTCTAAGCGTCCAGCTAAGGTTGTGAAAGCGTGTGAAGCTTTAGATTCATATCAGTTATTTCGATTTGGTCTGTCTCATTGTGGAATAATCCATAGTTCCACTCTCGTGGGTGTTTTGCTCCTGTAACCCTCACTAAGCATCCCCAGAGTGCTCTGGCCAACAATGCAATCATTTCCGTGAGTAAACTTCTTCCGACTGATAGTAGCTGAAAGGTGATTAGTCCTTTGAAAGGAAGTGAACCAGACAGCCGATCTCAACGAGATTCACCATCAATTGCATACCTATTCATTATTTTTTTCATTTTTTTGTCCTTATCGGTGCTTTTTCTTTGACCACTATACCGACTATCCAAATAGTCGCGAATATAAACGCACCAATATCATAGGTGGCACTTATATGAATTCACCAGCCGGTCATCGGTAATTAAGCCTTAGTGTAAGATTAGTTGTGAACAATATTCAGGGTTGTTGTGCTACGGTGTAAATAGTCCCCAATCAATCGAGCTGGTTGGTTGAAATACACGTGTTTCGTTGATGGAATTAATTTATTCGAGTATTATCGTGGTACTCGAATCTATCCGGAAAAAAAGATTTATTGAACTTGTTCAGATTGGATTGTGTCCGATCATTGATCGATTGCAATACCATTAACGTTCTTGTTTGAAAACTCGGGGTTACTGCTAAATCTACAGCTGCTCCGAGGTAAAATAAACATTTAGTTTGATGGTTTTATGTTTGATATCTGTCTTCGGGTAGTTCTGTTCGTTTAATGCATGCGTTTTCCATCATCCTCTCTGTTTCGCGTTCCAATTAATCCTTTCGTGTCCAATCAGCCTCCTCCGGCAGTGGGACGTCGTATATCTGTGCGAAACCCTTCTTGCTCCGCCAAACGTGGTTCTGCAGCTCAGATCCGAGACGGTCCAGCATTGTCCGCGAGCTCTTTTCATAATTTAACGGACGAGATGGCAGCCCAGGGTGATTTCCGCCGTGACAGTCGGAACTCACTTATTTCCACTCTGTCTCCATATTGTCGTTGCACTAGTCCTAACCGTAGGCGACAATGCAACCGGTAAGTACATACACACATATGGTTATTGTTCATGCTAAACTTACTCTCCATCACCGTCAGGTTCCTTTCACGCTCAGTGGATTACAACTTTCCGTGTTTCAAAACTTTGTGATAAATTAACCCCATCACTCAAAACCGTAGATACGATAAGTTCGAATGATGAGCCGATTGCCTGGTTCTGTTTGATACCAAGGTGGTCCACTTTGAGAGCATTGGTTTGACAGGTCAAGTTGTCAGAATCTAATCCAACGNACGGGTTATATACTGAAAAAAGTTCGTTCTCAGATCCTGGTTATCTATCTACCGGTTCGGCGAATACGCGCAGGGTTGACCGTTTCCCACAAGGCTGGCAGTTGCACAATGCTTCTTGTCAGCTTCCTACTTGCATTCCCTTCGCTTTGGATTCGGTGAATTCTGGCCCAGGTTCAAGAAAAGTATATATAATCTTGTGCATGGAAAACAAAGTTGTCATGATGACAGATGGAAGCCATTGCTGAGCGATGACGTAGTCAGTCACAAAACTGTAATTTAAGTTATTTGATGTTGATTGGTACGAAAGTTGATTGCATGATGTATTTTGGTCCCTGGTGCATTCAGATGGACTCCGATGTATCCGCATGAAATTTCTGTCCTCCTTTTGTTTCATTATCGGAAATGCCCTCTGGGTATCGTGTGACTGTTTTGCTCAGCTCCTAACACGCACGTTCTATAGAACCATTTGTACTAGACGAGGTGGACTGTTTGACATGCATCACAGTGGTTGTGAATAGATAGATAACATTGCACAGATAAATTACTGTTCCATACATCATTTCAGTTTGTACTACGTGCTGCTAATTTGTGTTGGCTGGTATTCCACTAGTCATTTGGTCGATAAACCGAGAAAAGAGCTAAATAAAACAGAAGCAGATGATTGTACTGTCATCATCGATCACCCCACCACCAACCATTTACCCCTAGTCTCTAAGACTGTAGTCGTGTACATTTGGGTTGTTCAGTTTTCTCTGCTCTGATATACACACCAATTTTCTTGGCATGTCCTTATTTATTCCTCAGTGGAAAAAATGTCCGGTTCTCTTTTTCGGCATTCTGACGAAATAATGCGACAAATTTTTCCCCGATTCAGTTCACCGTTCCGCTTGGGGGTAAACCTAATACCTGTGGTCGAAGTTGTTCACGCATATATATACTATCATCCGCATTTCAAATGTTATCAGAATTTGTGGCGTTGAGCACATCATTTCGTCTGGTCGTTGTTATAAAATGCACTTTCTATCCACTGCTTTCTTATTCTAATTGGATGATTTCACAGACTCCTCGTTCATTATGGTCGTATGTGCACCTACCCGTTTGGTGGTGGTAGTGCCCAATCAACCGCCACCTTATCGACAATGGCATCGCGTATACAACAGTCGCATTCCAATAGCGTAACGGATAACACGGACGACCTGGTTGGAAATTGTTGTCTGGACGACGAGCTCGAATTCCAGCATCAACGACACTTGCTACTCATCCTTGTATTGCTGACCACTATGTTCTTTGTGAGTTGGAGTCCCCGGTTACCAGAACCATGTTCCTCTATCGGGTATTCCAGTCATCTCCCTGTCTCAGTAGTCGCATGTCGGATGACAGTGCTGATGCTTTCCGCCACTTTGGTAGCTTTGAACTACACTATCTTCGCCGTGTCACTTTTTGTTGTCATTCTTGTTTAGGCTAACGATGGACAGCTGTGTTATTCGGTTTCTGATGATGCTGCTCAAACAGTAGCTATGCACATCACTGTTAAGACGAAAAACCTGTGCGCATACGAGCCGTTTTATTCTCTGCTGTCAGCTAATTGCACTTTCTTCACGCTCGTACATTTTTCCAGGGTATCTGTTTGTGTACGTGGCGTTTGGTTCAGGAACCAGCATCTGGCGTCTATCTGGTCTTGGAATTCCTCGACGGTGTGTTCAACTTCGGTCAGGGTATTGTCTTGTTAGTGATCTTCGGATTGGACGCCGACCTGATCATCCTACCAGTTCGTCGTTTGTAAGTTTTATTCGAACTGTAATGCTTTCTGCTATCACAGATAGGTAATTAATATCAAACGTCGGATTGATATGCTTCGAGTTCTATCTATCCATCCAACCGCTGCCATCACTCTGTGTAGGATCTTCAGTGCAATAGTTCGGTTTAAATGATAGAATACAACTTCCCTATAATCGAATGGAATGTAACTTGACTGTCCCCAATTTTCTGTCACACTGCCTTCAGAATATTTCATATGTGGTTGTGTGTGCTCGTTTTTACGCACCCATACCGGTTCATCTGCGTACTTCATTCAAGTGTCACAATCCTTTGCCCTCTGTTTAATTTACCCTACACGCACCGCATTTGTCTGTCGAAGTATTGATTGGTTTGGGAGTTGCGGCTTTTCGCGAAACAGACACATTCATCATACACCATGCACTTAATGGCTGCGGTCCCACTACCGCTTTTTTCATTCAGCTTGTTCGGACTCCATAAACTTTGCCAATTCATTTGCCAGAGTGTAGGTATTGTCAGTCAAGCACAACAATGCGCCAATAATCCTTGTACACCAGATGCCCTATGGGCTTTGATCTTGTGATGATACCATCTTCACAGTTAATCCCATGTTTTAAGGCTCATTTGTGAGTCATCAAATTTCAACTGGATTCGAAATGATCTTCCAGGTTTATAAGCGGTACACCCTTTTTGCCGTGCTTAGATTTATTCCCTCACCACACAGCTTACCATAAATAACGGGGTCTCAGAACGATTAGGTTCCGTCAATTTGTTTTAGATAACATAAGTTCATTCGTTAGGCTTATGTAATTCCGTCATCCATAGATCCGCTTCTTCTTTCATTTTTATTGATTAAATAAATTGTACGATAAATCCGGAAATGATGCACAAGTAAATGAAGTTAACCCGCATGGTTCATCAGTCACTACTGTGACAATCCATCTCTCACTACCTGACCCTTTCTCGTCTCCTTCATCCATGTTTAACTTTTCAGCATAACGAACTCAAAATTTTTCAATGCAAGTCTTGTTTTGTGTCCACTCGTTCAATACAGATGGCGCGTGTTTTGTTGATTTACTCATCCTAGTTGTGTCCTTTCATTGGCCGCTGGTTACTTTATCATTCAACGGGAATCGCTACTCATTCTGTTCACCATTTGCCTTCACATCACCTTGTGCACAGTGACACGCATGCCCCTTGCTACCACTTCAATGTCACCAGCAACGGCGTTCGTCAAGGGTGCATTGTTTCGCCATTGCTGTTTAATTTCATTGTAGACGAAATACTGGATAACGCAATTAGTGGTCTTCAAACTGTTGGCCTTAAGTGGTCATTGCGAGAAAAGCAGTACGATTTTTAGTACGCCAATGACTTCGCCTCTCTGTTCGAATGTGTGAAGGACGCGCGAAGCGTACTTGATAGACTAATTAGTGCTGTGACCACATTCGATATGTGCTTTGCACTTTTAAAGTGTAAAATGGTGCTACAAGACTGCGTATTCCGCTTTGAAACTAAATAGCAAGGAATTGGTTGCAGTGGACTGCTTTTACTACTTAGGTAGTTGTGTGACCAATGACCGGTAGCTAGAAAAGAAAATAATCGGCTGCAGGTCCAAGGGTTGATCACCGTACACAGAGCTGAAACATTATTGGCGTAGACGCGGCGTTTCACTGGAGTTAAAAGTTAGTGTATATTTTGCTTATACTATTCGTTCAGTTTCGCTTTATGATTGCGAGGCCTTGAATTTGCGAGCAGGAGATATCCATCGAGTAGAAGTTTTTGATTATCGGTGTTTCCACAGTTAAGCCCACATGGGATGAAGCGAACGGGTTAGTAATCTGAAGGTAAGCCGTCATGTGTTTGAGAGTTTATCTGCATAAACTTGCTAGGGCATTGGATTCAGATTTTTGGGCTTCTCTGATTAGGACACCTATTGCATACGCCCAGCTGTCGTCTTCCCCAGTAACTAAGGCATATAACTGTATTCTGATAGAACAGAAAAGACTTTCAGTTTCATTGTCATGTCTTGGGTGTCACAGTGATGTTCCCCTGCTCGAGACGAATTGTCAAATGTTGGGATTATCAGTCATTTCCATGAACATCGTGTGATGTGTAGAGTATCAGATTTATCTATCCTCACTGCTTTTCCACTATCTCCATGCCGAACTCTTCATGATTTCTTCCAATGTCAATTGACCCAGCACATTACTTCAGCTCATGGAGCCACTGTTGTACAGATCAACTTTTGAACTATCGAACGTAATCATTTGATTATCTCCATCCACTTCTGATCACGTGATTTGATTATCTGTATTGGCATGTGACTCGGTTCATCAATGGTAAAGTGCCCTGGAATCTTTGCACGACTGATCACATTATTGTTTGCAACATTGATCAACTCGAAACCGTTCACTGTCAGTCTCCATTTCATGTTAATTGATTGGGTGATATATTCAATCACAGTGCCCCACACAACCTACTCACATGTTCTCTCTGGACCAAATTCGTGCTAAGCACTCCTATATTTATGCCCATACAGCTGATGAACTAAAACACACTTTGCACTTTACTCCACTAAACACATTTTTATGTAATTTGCTTGGTTCTTTTCTGTCTTTTCATATGGGATGAACGTTTTCAGCCCATCTCATCGGGAGTCTAGTGAGCTCGAACTGGGCGATTTGTGGAACCGGTGAATGAAGTGGCCTAATGTGATTGTTCTGCTGGTGGAAAAATAATCGCCCATGTGGAGTAGAAACCACACACTGCAGTTGGTCACGTTTTAACACAATACATTTGTAGTGGATAGTGTAAATGTGGTCGACTATTTCAATTACTATTATATTTTCCGTTGTTTTTACAATTTGCCTCACCTGACTTGAAGACGAAACAATCGATACACTTAAGGTAATGAAGGAGGTATCATGGTTATCCATTGATGGTTACTCACGTGGTTTTGAACTATCTTCTCTAAGTGTTGACGACTAGGCTGTAGCGTCACATGTGGTGATCTGTCCACCTGTCTGTGTACCCGACGAAACAATGGGTAATCGCCGAATGAATAGCATTCTCGCAGCATCAGTGAGCAGCAGTTCTGGCTTTGATTATACGAATGCATATCTGGAAAACATTCAACATCCTAACTGATCAGAGGAAAGAGTGTGGGCTCCGTGGTTTCCTCTGGACGATTCTAGAAGTTTTCCTGTTCTTTAAACGGATAGTCTACAGTGAACGGGTCGTTGTTCTTTTTGCGGCCTGTTTGCCTCAGAGATTGATGATCTATCTTGAATCGCTGAACCCATAACTAACGCACGAAAGGGCCAACCCCGAAAGTGTTCCATGTTTATCTTACGAGTCGGGCTTTGATCACATTCCAATATTGGAGATAAATCGTTACAGTTCTGCAAATCAGGGTTTATAAAAGAACTCGGCTTGATTGCCATCAAAATATACCATGTGCGAACCTCCCACCTGACGTTTCTTAGCCTAATCGAACCGGTATCTGTATTGGTAAGTGAATCTCATACTCACACAATACTGATAATTTAACTCTAAAGTGAATTCGAATATTCAGGCTGTTTTTTATTGATCTTCATCTCCCTACTTTCTATCCAATAGATCAACAAAAAATTACCCTGTTTCTGAAACGCGCTCGTATTTTCGTTTTCATGTATTCGTTCTGTTCTTCAACTTAAACCCTGAACTGACTCTCTGTATTTCGTTAACTGACTTGGAAGCCGAGGTTTCTTTGGTTTCTGACTAATTTCCTGGGTTATGCACACACTGGTCTGCAGTGGACAACACACCGTTCGGTTACCTTACCCATCACCTGTCCACAATACCTGGTGGAAATTTCCGTGGTGGGTAGCTTTACTGACGTCCGCTTCAATACCACACCCAACCTTGCGGGGCCTTATGTGGTTTGCCACTCCAAGTTCCGGGGCTCAGGTTGCCGGTTTCAGTCACTGAACAGCAGGTCTTCGTAACAATGGGGTTTACCCCGTCTGCTGTTCATCATCATGGCGCGCCCTTCGATTGGTTGCGCTTCAGTCTCTCCCTCCCGGAATTACTCTGTTTTTGTGAATACCACATAATGACCACTCGGAAGGTCTATTCGCGGTCTCAGTTAATGAGCTTCAAACATGATCATCTCTATACTGTGTCCTTGTCGGCTCATTTTCGGATTCCTACTAAAATGAAGAAACGTAAGCGCGGTGGCTAGCAAGCAGTGCTTAGTTGCACACAACCATCGAAAATGACTGTCCCTTCTTTGGTCAGCACGAACATCCGATCGCTCTTCGCAAAGATGACGGATCTAACGTGCACCTTTGATTCACGCATCCACCGTAAAACGTGTGTTGTTTGTGTCTAAGACTTCTGGCTTGACCATAATGTCGAGGACTCACTAATTGGAATCAATGGTTTTGAGTGCCTCCTTAAAGACAGGAGGCACTGTAAGAAGAAAATAGGAGGTGAAGTGATCACATACATCAACTCAACCTGGAGCGGCAAGTCTGAAATTATTCCGCCGATGGCATCGACTGCTTAGCTGTTCAATGTTTCCCCAGATATTCGCTATACAGAAGTACAATCATTACCAACTTATACATAGCCCACTTTTGTACCCAGTCTCAAATTTCATCTTTCTTTGATGCATTTATTGTCTTACGTTCCCCTCAAAGACGATAGTCATTGTTGGTCACTTGAATCATGCATCCATCTATCCCATAACTTCTTTTGGCTTACCTGATATTTGCTTGTCCCCCACAAGCGGTGATTCATTTTTAGACAAGGTTATTACTAATCACCCAGAACATTTTGCCCTAAAACTCACCGCACCTATCTTCACTAGTGATCATTCACTGATTCTCATAAGACCCACAGTCTACTCCCGTCCCATTCACCGTACACTCACAAGAACCGATCAAATCACCATTCGTTTTCGCAATCTCTCCCCAAGAAACACCTTTCTTCTTAAGCATTCCATCAGTGTCGTTTCTTCGTGGTTTTCTTCTTACCCTTCTTTACACAATGCAGTCAACTTATTCACTGAAACATTTAGCCCTCCTTTTAACCTTTGCTACCCTTTTAAAACTCTATTTGTTTGTACCGGCAGAATATCATCTCCACTGCTGGAATCAATCAGAACACAGGAGGAGCGATCGTACAAATCTAGAGACTCAGTGGCTGTCAAGCATTACATCGACTTGATCAAGCTGAAATCAAACGCCTCTCTGCCTCGTACGTCTCCCAGCTTCTGCTATATGACAACAGTAAACGAATTGGGCAAGGTATCAAATTGCTGTGTGGGACCAAATCCAAAACGTCGGATTCTACGACGGATTNTTGGACAGTGTTAATGCAGCATTTATCCACCCATCAAGCGATGCGATCACTCCATTTGTTCTGCACGATCTTGGAAGTAGAGGCCGTCTCCAAAGAAGAAACTTGAGATTTTACGTACTGTGAAAACCACGTGCAGTGTTGGTCCCGATGGTCTTTCATCTTCCCTTCTGAGATATG
>UZAN01044996.1:14522-25582 GCA_900618425.1 Echinostoma caproni
TATTCTCTCCTGACACCTAGCACAACAAAATCATCTACATGCTGTAGGACGCAACCTATTGCGGTCTGTGTTGTCGCATCTCTGTCTGGTCGCATACTCAGGTCTTTGACGTCAGCAAGTCACGTCCTTATCTCGGCCTCGCGTTGTCTTTCTTCTGTCTGGTTTATGATTTTGCTTATTTCTGTTTCTTTTCTTTAATATTACGCTATGAAAACGAAGCGCGACAGCTTTATGAATCTTTATCCTATTATTCACCTTAGTTCATCAACAATTTCAATAATACTGTTTTTTTCTGGTTCCTGTTCACACCTAACAGCATTGTCATTGCTCTGTGAATGAAGTTTCCCTTCATTTTTGTGTGGTCAGTATACTTAAGCTCCCTTCTCCCTTCGTGCTCGTAGTTTGGTCATGATCATGTTCAGTATATTTATTCTCTACGCATCGATCTACCTATGTATGTGCATGTTTATACTTACTGCTCCTACTGTGACCAAGGTCGACATTCCCAACCGTACTATCGTGCTTTGTCCTCAATTTGGCCTGAACTCTGTTCACTTTTACTTTCAATCGCGTCGGTTTCTGTTCTTCCGCTCAACCCCTACTCCAAATATTTTGTCTATGTATTTGTTTTTCTTGTCCGATAGATCTACCGACCGAACGACCGATCTTTTCATCGAATGGTGAACAATCGATCGGTCGGAGAAACGAGTCACATTTGAAATGAGAAGTGTACTGCATTTCATTTGCCCGAATCATTAAAAGCTCACAATGTGTCGTTAAGTGTGATAAATTCATGTTGATCGGAAACCTCCTATGTTTTCCTTGTCGCTGTTGGCCTATCCACACTGAATGATTGCGCATGTTGCTCGCGTATCTTTTTCTCATCCATTGATCGACCTCTGAGGTATTTGGCTTCTAAGCGTGTAACATCTTATCGCGCAGCGGATGTTTGGTATGAAACAGTCGTTTATGAATAGTCACAAATCGTGAAGTGCCAGTGAGGCCACAAATTATTGTGTATTTCTCCACAATCGCGTTACCCAGATTGCTCACTTCCGACAGATAGAATGACATATCCTCGTGACGTTGCGCACGATATTATCCTCTTGTGCCGTTTTAGGGGAGAGGGGTGGCTACCATGTGAGCAATAAACACATTTTCACTCTGTTAAGGTCAATATGCTGGGAAATATCTATTGGGAACTAAGCTATGCTCATTGCCACGAAAAGGCCCATTAGGTCTTCTTTGCTTTTTGTGGGTAAGGGGTGGGTGGGTGTTGGTGAGTGATTAACGAATCGAGGTTCAATGTTTTCAGGTCATGCTGCTGTGCAGCTTCCAGTTTATAAGGCATGAAGAAAAACGAGGAAACGATCGAACTTGAGGCGAAGCGAACCGAAACGGCATTTCATTTGATAAAGAGGAACGATGGGCGAAAGCATTGATGAACGCATGACGAGGTTGATCAAATCACCTTCATCCACTGGACGACCGACAATTTCACTGCAAACTACCCCATAAGACCCGAAATACCCTAGTTTCTACGCATATACTTTGAGCATGCCACCCTGGGTGAGTTACATCGGGTTATTCTGAGATCAACAAATGTTGAAATATCTTATTCCCTACAAATGTTGATGTTGCATAGCTTGATTAAGAAATGAGGAGCTGTGACGATTGTACGCTGCGCAGTTGATTGTCGTAATGGTATCAAATGCTGCACCGCACATCTATTGGAGAAGATTTAAGCGATGCGCCCGTATCGTCAAATCATTTGACATGTATCGCATGGTTTCAATGTTTTCACTGAACTAGTTTTCATTGTACTAAATACTAAGCAAATTAAAGTAAGGAAAACGCTTATCTGTTAGAATTTCTTGAACACCTCTTCCATGGATTTAAAAAGGGACTGTTTGGTGGAAGATATCGAATTTGGTGGTTGACGTGTAGCTGTCGCTGTTCATTCAAATCCCTCGGACTAACGGACGATAGAAATCTGCCACACCTGGTTGCTCAGTAGTGATTGGCGTGGATCAGCTTGAGAGAAACCCATTGAAAACACTCCAAGTAATCCTTGTTTGACATTCATATTTGATGAAACCGGCGATAGATGAACATGCTGTTGTGTTTAAGTTGGGTCGTTTCCTGTAGTCACTGTCTCTGTGTTGCGTTACTTGATCGCTGTGACCAATTGGCATATTGTGGTTGTATTACTTTCACAGTTTTCATGTTTCATTTCGCAGTCTGGACGGTCAGGTTCTCAATTGAATTGTATTGTCCATTTAGCACTCAATTAATCAAAGCCCTACTGACCGATGTGTCCGGGTTTGTTCCTCTGCGTCAACGTGGTTGTGAGGTTGTCATTGCCAACATCACGCAAATGTTTTGCGCATTCGTCGTTCTGCTTTACCTTTGAAGATCGAGGTTTGAATGTTATTTTCAACCCGTGGCTGCAATAGCACGAAATAGTTTGATTTTAATACTGAGGCGTTTGGCAACCTCGTTCAAATTATCGTCTGCCCATGCACATTTGTTTATTCTTTTTCGGTCTTTCGCGATGGTGAAGTGATAGGGTCTTTTCTGTCCATCTGATTTAACGTTCTGCATATTGTCGATGCGTACAACGGAAGGTACGTTGCGACATATATCAATGCTACCTATCGTGGTTGGTTTTTACAGCTTCAGTACTAACTAATGGAATGCCGCATGACGGTACTACAAAGGAACTCTAGAATGAACTGCTCCGTTCAGTCAGTAATCTGAAGTGTAATCCGAACGTTACATTGTTTTACTTCTTCACGCTTTGAAATAAATAAGAAGTCATTCCTTACACTTCCGTATCTCCACTTGAAATGAACTCGGTTTTTTATAGGTTGATACATTTGCAACCCCAGGGTGATGAATACCGTTCTCAAGCATACGCTCGCTTCACTAGTTTGAATTAATGGGACTCAAGATTTGCAGGTTTCGATTGTACTTGCGGTAGTGTTTTGATCGCGATGTTCATTAACGTTCCAACTGGTAATGTTACCATCTCTTAAAAAACGGATCATTTCAAGTGGCACTGAAATATTAACTTTTTGGTAAATGCAAAACAATATAAGGTTTGCATTGAATTTGAGATTTTTATTTACAGCTGCATGGCTTAAGTTGTATGTCGAGGCTAAAGATCTACTGGTCGTGGCTGCAGCAACCCAATGTTTGGCTAAAGTAGTGTGGGTCTAGGCTAAATGATTTTGGGTTTTGTTTAAAGCTTGATGGGAGAAGTTTTAGATGAACTCGGAACTCGTTTATGACATATATATATTTGGTTTTGAACCTGCAGCAACCTATTCCCGGTCGGGAATTTTCTATTCGGTCGAATACCACCTTTTTCAGAGTGTGAGTTCAGGCTGTCGACAGACGAGATTCTCTGTGGATAAAGTTCCTGATCTCGATTCACCAAATGGGGACTGACGCGCTCTGAGCCAAAGGGTGCGTTATACATGAACATAGCCCAAGAAAATTATTGCATTTTGATCATTTCGCTGTCACTTTCTTGGTCCTCCTGGTCAATTTTTGGATTTATCGCTGCGGTTGAAGATAGCGACAAGAACAATTCTGATATATTCACCGTTCCGAATTCATTCATATAGGACCCAGAGCCAAAATTGTTTGAAGAAGTTTAGTCTGAAAAGCTAATATTTGTCAAACCATCACTTCCACCAACTGTAATTAGACCCCCAGAACCATCACAATCGTGATTGTTACTGTTTCAGTTGTAGGTATGTTTTTCTCCCCTCACGCTGAGCATGCACTGGCAGCAATCCTCCAATGTGTGTCATGAAACTACGATCACTAATTTGAACTTATGCGTAATTTAGCTCCGGGTTATTGTTTCATGCAAATTGCGCTATCCACTGTTCAATTGTATCCCGTGTTCTTTTCTTATTTACCCTTCATTATTATTATTATTATTATTTCTCGCGAACAAACAGGTTTTACGGGAAATTATTCTGCAACAAACAGAGCTACTCCAGGCTTCTCGTAATACCTCTGCATCAAAGTGAGCGAGTCAGTATTTTTCACGGTTTTTTTGGTTAACTTAGTCATACAGTTCAATTCTCGATAAACTCCAACAGATGTGTCTGCTTCTAATTCTCGTAGTTAAACCTGAAAAGAACCTCGTTTTCTCGTATTGCTGACTGGAACATAAGTAATCCCTATCATCGCATACTAAACCTTTTGTTCTGTGTTAATTTTGTTGAGTTCTTTTTGGGAATCCACGTTTTCATCGTTTTTCGCAAAATCTGAACCACTATCACCATATATGTACTTTACTTCACTGTCACAATGAATTATCTCAGGCCAGCCTTGACATCTCCCATAACGTAAAGTTATCACTTGCTGATGACCATAACTGATTGCCTACATTAGTCGTTGACGGTTTATCGATATGTTTAGCAACATGCGATAGCCTCTTCGCGCCACAGAAAATTCGTCACCTTGTCTGAGCATAGTGCCCTCACATGGAAGTCAAATATAGAGATTGGTCACAGACGCAGATCGGAAATAAGTGATCATTTATTCAGTCTTGCCAAGTTCGGTAATCAAGTTTTCACCATATTATTCAATTCAAAATGCGGAATTAGATACTTTGTGAGCGTGTACATGCGTCTTCGTCACGAGCGCATACCCTAGGCTACTTCAGGTCCACAGCTAAGGCAGCTATACACTTCTCCAGGTCGCGGATAAAATAAAGGTCATTTAGACAGGTATAGTTTCTTGCAAATGCGCTTGGAGACGACCACCGGGTATATTCGAGGGCGTGCAGGTTTTTCCTGACCCGAAAACAAAAATACTATGACTGTCCATAGAAAGCGACGTATCATGCGCGAATGTGGCCATTGTCTTTTGTCCTACAGGTAACTTTTGGTTACGCAACAGCTAGATTTGTGTCTTCTAAAAGGCGGATTGGCTCTGCGGGGACCGCGTTTTGTTGCATTCCTTAGAGTCCGCATGGATTCCTCCGTGGGGCTAACTTATACTAACGAAGGAGCATCTGACACAAAAGAAAATTTAACAAGTCTCCCCACGAGTAACCACAATTGGGATGATGTGTTGACTAATTTCAGGTCAATCGCACATTTCGTGGGCTAAGGAGGCCCAGTTTCGTACGTCATAACTTGTTGCTATTTCATAACCCCGCTTCTTGTTCGCTACCTAAACTGTAGTTTTTATATTTCGCTGAGTATTGTGACCCTTTTTCAAAGTGCAAGGAATGAGTTTACATTTTCAGGCTCCAATGGTGTTCATTTTTCTGTCCTGCTTTTCATCACAGCACAGTAACAATTTCATCTGGGGGCAAGGAACTTCGTAAATATCATACTGGCATGGGAGAGGAAGACAAATTGTCAGATAATCAGACACGCGGAATACGTGCCACATGTTCTTCAGACTCATATCCGCACACCCCACAATCAAACGATTCACGATGTGAACATTTGAACCGACGCAGTCCTCCGAGTAGTCTTCGTCACCATCAACATCGCCATCGATCACGTGATCGTTCGGAACAGGATCGCGGTCAAAGTCACAAACACAAGCATGGTCACAGGCATGAGAGAGGTGGTCACCGTCGGCGACGACGACGAAGCTCATCCTCTCGATAACAGTCCGTTTGCATTTCCATAACTGTGTACTATCAAATAAAATTTGCAATTTATTAATTTTTACATGTAAACCTGTTACGTACAGACAAACTCGTGGATGGTCCTTTAGACTGTGATAGATGTATTCCAAGTCCGCTAGTACACTTGAAGCCTCCTCCCTGAAATGTTTGAAATACCGCTATTCAGATAAAAATTCTTCAAGTGCTAATACACGTACCACTAAACTGCCTCGGTAGCGCTGTACATCTGCTTTATCTATTTTGTTAACTGTCGTCCATAGTACATGATCGTCTATAGTCGGAATCCGAATGTGCATAGTTTTAAGTTCCTCACTTATCTTCTATCCGTGTCTTTGTGGAAAGGAACGTTTCATCAACTAATCATGTTCAACTGGCAGTTACTTGCAAGTGGTGTAGTGGGAAAAGCGTTATTGATTTATTGACTGATCATTTTTTAATTTAAATACAGCACAATAGTCATTCTATCACTCCGTAGCCAAATCACCGTTTTCAAGGCAGCCTATAAACTCCTCAAACTTGGCTAAAACGTAATACCCGGGCACGTGAACTTCAAACTCATGCATCCGCTTATTCATTACTTCAGTCGTACTCTCACATACCAATAAAATCTGTTCAGACCCTTTAGTGTATGCTCAATACTCAGTTGTCTCAACGCCCATCGGTGTTTGCGGTACACTGAAGAGCGCAGGTACTTGTTGATTGGCGCATTTATATGATAACATAGTTTCTCAAAGAGTGTTATAATTACTCATACAATTGTGGATTGGTTCCTACAGAATGGGTGTTAAATTCCCTTCCCGTGTTCGTCAGTTAAGAAACTGGCTGATCACCATTTCAGAGGCATTCATCATGAGAAATGAGTATTTATGTTAAAATTAAGTTTGTTCACCTTTGCTTATTCGACGTGTTTCTTGCGTGAGACCAACTAGTCTCCAGTATGGCAGTGAGTTTGCAAACTCTGGCTTTTGCTCGTTCCGTGATGAATCGCTACAGTCGGTTAAAAAATACGAGTTAAGGTCTCCATAATAAGCATTGTTGGAGGGTTGCGCTAAGGCGAATCTTCATCAACAGAATGAGAATTAAGTCTAAATTTTAAGTTAAATTCACTCGCGTGTGGGAAACGTCGATGATATCCAGAATCTGGTGCATCTGAGACAATGCAAAGTCGTTGGGGTATTGCAATGGAGGTGATGGGTGGTCATGTTGGTGAACCGAAGTTAGTGTAGTAGCGAGTAGGTAATCTTTAATCTCAACAAACAAAAACAAAATTAATCGTAATTTTGCAAACCCCGTTTTCTCATCAGATCATGTTTTATTTACTTTGTGAACGCGTGTTGCTTGTGATACACCTACCGGTGCTGTTAAACCTTTTGTATCAACACAATTTACCACTTGCATTAACTCGCTTTGATAGTTTCTTCCTAATTACTCTATATTATTAAACCTTGTAAATTCCCCCCACCAAAAATAATGCTTATCTCGATGGCATACGTCTGAATAGTCCTAATTCGCTTCAAGTTCTTAAACGAGCTCCGGTAGACACCTCGGATCACTGTACAATTTTTCGTTCTTCCAAAGTACTGTAAAACGAACCATTATCGTCATTTCTGACCCTCCTCCCGTACTCCAAGTAATGTAGAGAATTCGTTAACCTGAGAACTTAACCAGGCTCAGGGACTCAATTTCCTCTAATGACTTTCCTGTTTTCCAATAACCAGTTCTCTTTTTCTCGTAAACATCTTTCTGACTATCTTCATTTCTGCTACGCACAATCTTTACCTGTTGAAATTAATTAAATCCGAACCGATCGGTTTTCCTGCTCCATCTTAAGCGACTCGGTTTCGTTAAAGAGATGGCTTACATGACCGGTAATCGTTGCGGTGTAAAATCGAAGCTGAAGTAAGGCATCTGAACGGGATGTACTTAGAGACACTTTTAGGTAATAAAGGCTGTCGTCTGATGTGATCTAGCTTTGCGGAAACTCTCTCCCACGCATCAGCTCTTCTCCTTACATCGAGGAACTAAATCAACAACTCGCTTGTGTACTTGTTTCGTGCTGCCAGCCCCCTCCTTTTCTAACCCATGAGGCAACTAATCGTGTTTCTCCGGGAGAGGATCTCTAAGTCTTGAGGGTACTCAAAGTCAACAAAGCTTATGCTTCCGATCGATCAACGCACCATTTGTTAAAAGCATGCCCCAATCAGCTTGCTGAATTAATCACTACATATTTGTCATCCGGAACGATCCCTGATTATTGGAGGATAGCTCGGATCAGACCAATCCCAAAGATAGGATTGTCAAAGTACTGCCCAATGGCCGGCTCATCGGTATTACTGATAGGTTGTTAAAATTTATTATTGCACCACTTGTTATCCTTATGCAACCCTAATGACCCCTTACAGTCTGCCTATAAATCCCATCTGTCCACATAAACGCTGTCGCCCGTATTGGTCACTCAATTGCATCCGGTGTTAGTACCGCTCGATTGTTTTTTCTTGATTATGCAAACGCCTTTGGTTCTCTCGATCGAAAAGTGCTTATTGAACGTGTTTCTAAGTTTGCTCTGACACGTTAAATTTTGAGCTTGTTCATGGACTACTTCCTTTGAGCACCCAGTTTACTTTATTTAATGACAGATGTCTTCCATAGATATTGCTTTTTATGTTTCTCAGGGCGATGTTCTGTCACTTTTTTTCTACATTCATGTAGAATCTCCCGGTTTCCATTAAAGTTTTTGCTTACAAGTATGCTGATGACATATTTATTGGTTGACCATCCCTTAGTCCAGACAGTTTTGCCCTGTCCAAGACAGCCTTAATGAACTTTTTGACTGATCTATGCCCGGATCTATTGTACTCAACCTCAATAAATACAGTGATGTTCCCTTTAGTCTTGAAACTAATCTCGGTTATCTGGCATTGGTAAGTAATCTCCCTGATCTTGTAGGCAATAGTCGAAGCATCCCGAACTCAATTAATTACCTTGATGTCACTCTTACCCATAACCTATCCTGGTCTGCTCATACCATCAGCGTTTTTACAAAAGTTCGAAAACTGCCATTTTATGCTTATAGGCTCAGGGAAGTGACCGATCCTCACAAAATTATTCTCAAATTCGTGATTGCCTACATTCTTCCCTACTGATTATACTGCTCCCAATGTGTAGCTCTTGTTTAAAAGAAAAAATTTCACCTTCCCAGATCCCTTAGAATTTCTTCGCGATACAGTGAAAATTATGCTGTTTTTAATTCAGTTTGTGTTTCCCAAGTATTTAGTCACTTGTGGTTCGCTCATTAAAGGATAACACGGGACCAAGTACACTGTTTGCATCCCGAAATCTTGAAATCCGTGTCGAATCTCTGAAGTCGTCCCAATATCAATTCCTTGCGCGCACTTCCGCATACAGAAATAATGTAATTCCATAACTGGCTGGGCTCTTGGCTAATCGTAAGACAGTTGTCACCTTCCACAGGGCAAAAGCTTATTAGAATTTTTTTCTACTATCACAGAATTGGGTTTACTTTTTTACTTGGAATTTTTGTATATTTCCACAGTAAAAGTTCGGTGTTTGCTGAAAATTCACCTTTTGAGTGCAAAAAGTGTACCTTGACTTAATTTGTATGGCTCCTGTTCAAAAGCGTGTTTCAATAGGATGTTAAAGATGTAACCAGTACTGTTGAGATAGGCATAATAGATGAAGAAGGTGTTCGTCTCCGTGGCGCAAACCAATGATGAGTAACTGGCCAAATAATGGCAGTGACCATGTCAAAACGCGGAATTTCTAGACTTCAAGTGTAAAGTAAGATCAGTTAGATCGAGAGCTGCATTCGGATCAGTCATTCAGTCTAGTTGAAGCAATGCGACGAGAGGGAATTTCGAATGATCTTTTTATATTCCAGTCATCTATCCAACGTACAAAGTGATTGGAATATGAAAATATCAGGGCTATCGTTGTGTCTTCGTGGAACAGCTAGTTGAGCGAACGCTGTACAAAAGCGTAGGCGGCGTCCGTGCATGGGTTCAAATCCAACCGAGGCTATTGAAATTTTCACAATTTCAACATAGGGCTTCAATCTATCAATCAACACTTTGAACAATTTCGATTGAACGAATTCAAGGGCTGCCAACAGATTGCCAGCGCAGTCGGCAAGTGGATCTTGCTCGAGGGTGGTCAGGAAAATGGAAGGTACAAGCGGCTGTTTGAATCGATTTTGTTTTCTCAATGAACGCGTCTATCGCCCGCTTATAATATCGTTATTTAATTCGTTTGTTGTTACATCTCATTGATTGAACCCAAAATTCCTGACATTTTTTGCACCCAGAGAATAGGGCGTTTCATTGGTGATTACTGTTGCCTCTTTTCAAGAGATTCTCAGTGTGTAAAACCATTCACCTTGACTTTTGTGCGGTAATTTTGGTGACTGTCTTTTGGCTATTCGTTAAACTGGCGTGTGACGAACAAGTAGAAAGCTCAGCAGAACCAAGGTAAAAATACAAAATGCAGTTGAGCTTGATTTACCGAGAAATTGATTAGTTGCAAGAGCACGTCACTGCTTTCACCGCTCAGCGTCTCTATGCGTTGATTCGACTGTTTCTGAGGTCCGCAATCGAGAAGATAAACCTGACCCATATGCCCAATTTTCCTGACCAGGGTATTCATACGCTCATAGTAATTTAAGTATACCCACCCTCTTTCTACCCACTAACTTATTTGCCAAACATCGTCAAATGCCGAGAACGCTTATCCGGTGATATTTGTAACATGTACCTCGGTCACCGTAATCTGTGGAGGTAAAGCCCTCGTTCCAGTGCGAGGCCGTGAATACTTGAAACTCTACACCTAACCAGCGCGTTCTAAGTTCCGTCACATAACGCGTTGTACATAGTGGTGTTCGAATATCGATAGTCTGTCTTTATCCTTCCATCTTATTGGTCACTCCTCTCCACCAGACAAGCAAAACGGTCAGGCAGCTGCAGAATAATACACCCACGCCTTCACGGTCAACTGTGTGTCGCGGGCCGAGCCATCTGTATGCGTACCGACACTTCACCCGATTTTCGTCCACTAGGTGAGATGTAACTGCCCATTTGGTCAAACTCGCATACTTTTTTATCGCTTCCGCGGTTACGATGAGGTTGTGAGCTGGAGAAAACCAATGCTGTGAAAACAAATACACTTTGGAATCGCAAAACCCTTGTCGTAAGTTGCTTTTAGCTACGCCAACAGTCAAACCACTCAGAGAAAACCTGCAAATGACCTAGATTTTCAGTCAGCACTATGTTGCTTGCGTACTCAAGGTCATAGACATTTTACCACCTAAGATTATCTTCGCCCATTTGATTGTTCAAGTACCACCATCTAACTCGTGCGATGTGGCAACCCCCCCCCCCCC
>UZAN01044997.1:0-28115 GCA_900618425.1 Echinostoma caproni
TTCCAGTAAATGCGACAAAGCAGGTTAGTCAGTAGTGTAGGTGCTGTTAAATAGTATTAAAAAACGATTGGCAGTTTTGTGACGAAATATACAGCATCAATATAAGGTGCGTTTATCCCGTTACATCTTTACAATATTTATGATTATCTATTGTATATTTACAATAAAATTTAAATACAACCTCTCACGTATGCGATATTTATCGAAGGAATTACAATCTTTGATGATGCCGTCAGCTTAGCATGAATACAGTGCATTCGTTAATCGGCCCCGTTTCAGTTTAAAATGTCTAGTTATCCCGAAACTACTGATATTTTTAGTGTAAGAGTTTTCTAACCCAGCGACCACATAGTTTTCCGACATCTTCCCCCATTCAATTGTTATGTTAAATTAACCATATATATATATAATATTTTCACACACGTCTGACGCCAGACTGTGTGTCAAACGAATTATGGCACAATAATCTTTATGAGAAAGATAGACATTCGATAATTTGCACGTGGGCGGAATACTGCCAGGTTGCCCAGGCTAAGGCAGGTGAATTTTCTTGAGGAATCCAAAACTAGAGCATTTGACTATCCAAAGACTAACCCGCAAGGCAGCGGGGCGGCGTAGGTGAAAACCTCAATTTTTTGGGGTCCGATGTCCAGTTCGTCGGATCATCAACCGTTCAGATAGGGTCAAGCGTCCAAGGGGGCCAAAACACCTTGATGCCCAATGGAGTCGGTGACCACTGCCACAACCGGGAAGGTGTGTGCGTGGTTCGTACGTCTCCTCATGGTTGGTTTGGAATCAGGGTTTTTGGCCAATTGCCCTAAGTGAACTACCAGTGGTTCACCAAACCGGTTATAGCCCGGATGTCGGCTTTTCGTCCTCTCACTTTGGTGGGAAAACACCTCCGCCTCGAGAAGGCAGTGAGTAGAGCTTCCTTCCTTACTCCCAACATAGTTGACGATTCATACTAGATCGTACATACGTGAGTTGAGTATGAATTCGTTGATAACTTCGCATTGGAAAGAAACCACGTAATCGAAAACAAGTGCACTATCCGTTACCGGGTCTACTTCATATTCCTACCTCCGATTGTTCTCTGTGCAATCCATCCATGATTTTCTGTTGAAAAATGTGAACCATGGCTGTAGAGAATCCATTTGTTCGGTCGCTTTTGTGGTTACCAGTGGTGACCAGTACTGAACTGGATCGATACATTCGTTATGGCCAACGTTGGCCAAAATCGATGCCACCGTTATTACTCATGACCTTAATGACGGGTCAAGTACACCACACACATGATTCTATGAGGTGATTCACCAAGTAGAAGTACATCGCCAAACACAACAGGGCGCTCGTTAGACCCAGATCTTGAATTTAACAAGTCCCCTGTCCGATTTTGTGAGTGCGATGATGGTTCATTCATTCGCACAGGCACGTCAGTGCAACGGCGGTTATCGATCGGTTGTAAATCGAACATCTTAGTCCACAACCCCCCTCTGGCCAATCACCAATATCGTTCACCCGTTTGCACAGCCACCTCAGTGTGACAGCCCATTGAGCAGCTGAATTTCGGAACGGGACGCGGCGACACCCACTCTTGCATCGTCACTTTATGCTTTGAAGGTGCAACGCACATGCTGAACGGAGTGACAGAACTTGCTAGTTTGTCGAAGGCTCTTTGTGCGTTCTCCATAGATTTGAACAGGTAAACGATGTCGTCAGTATACTCTAAATCGCACAGCTTTTCTCTAGCTAGTCATTTAATACCAACGTTTTGGATACCGCTCTCTCTAGTATATCGTATATGACGAAATTGACCAGATATGACAAAAGAGGGCACCCTTGAAGAACACCGCTGCTCGTTGCGAACGACCTACTCAGCTCGCCGTAGACACTTGCGAGTAGAGTGAGCTCAGTATGTTCACGTACTTTGCAGCATTCGCTTCAGAAGGAGCGAACCCATAAAGGATTCACGATCAACTTTTGGATCCTTTTAGGTCAAGAAACACGACAACCTTTGGTTGACGGTGTGTATGGCTCGAGGAGTTAACGCAGAATGAAGATTTGATCGATACAGTTGCAACCTGGTCTGAATCCTGCTTGTTGTCCGCGGATATTTATCTCCCTAAACGGTGTCAGACGCCGAAATATGACGGAGGCTAATAAATTCATGATGATTGGGATCAAACTTATTCCACGGTGGTTTGCGCAGTCGTTGCAGAGTTCCTTCTTAAAAGTTGGAACCATCGGTCATTCTTACCAGGATGAAGAGATGCGCACGTGTGACCAGATGTTACGCATGAAATAAGTAATGGATTCTACGAGGTCATCGACCCCCATTTTGAAAAGTGTGAGAGGAAGCCCGTCCGATCTTGCTGCTTTTCCTGCCTTCAGGGCTTGGATGCAAGAACGAATTTCTGTTGCAGTAGGAGGTCCAGAGCCTCAGCTACACCGGAGGAGATAGCCTGGTTAGCGCCTGGTCAGCCGAATGTTTCTTTAAAGTACTCCGCTCACCGGTCAAGCCGTTGTTCTCTATTGTGCATGGCTTGTCCAATTTTGTCGCAGATTGTTTTCACTAACTGTGGTTGGCCGACCTCTCGTGTTGCATACCAGTGTAAATAATCTGACTATTCCCTTATGCAGCTGCTACTTCCATTTCACTAGCTATCGTTGTCCACTAGTTCTCACCATCTTTCTTGAGTTGATGTTGCAGACGTCACCTAACCCTGCCTTGATTCCGGGCGGTCGGGATTTGCCGCTTTTTCTCCACCAGTGCGACTGACTGATCAAATATTCAATGCCTCGGGTGGGCTACCGCTTCAGATCCACAAGCAACATTCGCTGTGGAGTGCATTGCTGGGTTAGTCTGATCCCATTGTTCATCTACACTACCACTCCGCAGCGTGTTTAGCTCTTGCCTTCGTTCTGATTCAAAACGGGCACAAACCGCTGGGTCAGATAAATGATGATTTGTTCTGCTAATCGAGTTTGGTGGGGTTTACTGCGACCAGTGAGTTGGAGATTAAACTGCATCAAAACTAGCGCACGATCAGATTCAACGCAGTTGGTCCAGTAGGACCTGTAGTTTTGTACTGAGCCACGAACAGTAGCTTATTGCTATGTGATCGACCTGAATTAACGTGCCAGTTGAATTTGACCCTCGTTTCGAATCAAGCTAAGAGTCGCAGACAAGATGAATGTGAAGCAATGAAATGCACTGGAAGTTATCTCAGTTAAAGAAGGGCAGAATTCACTGGATCAATTTGTCGCAGTTTGCCTCGGCTAATGCTCGGATTTCCGGTCGATTACTGGAGTGTACAATTGATTCGAACGCTTTTTGATTTCCAAAGTAGAACCAGGCAGAAACAAACGATTGTTTATGCTCGGTGAAAATACGTCTTTGTTATCTGCTGCGCACCGGAATGTGGTAATTTTTATGCAGTGGTCACCAAAACCACGGCCATTCGTACTATCAATGGGTTCTGTCGCACTGTCTTATAAACGAGTAAACAATCGTCGCGATCGACTAGCGAGCGGATGTTTGGAGTAAGATGTCAGATGTCAGATCCAAGCGATCGATAAACGCCGTCGCGCGGACGCGCCTGTGTGAAGGATTAAGCAATAATCACACCTTTCGTTGCTAGAGCACCGATGAAATTAGACAGGTCAATGATCCAAGGTCGTCACAACCCGGGTCTGACGCACCACTGACTGTTTGTGAATGACGTGTTGAAGTTGATCTGTCACTTATGTTTACCGACGCTGACCATAATGAACGTAACTATCGAACAGCCAGTTTCAACTACGGGAAAGTTTCTGTACTGAGTATACTCCATAACAGATATATAACTTATTTTAAATGACGTGATTGCCGTTGAATGCGACCTGGCTCATTCTTGTTTTCATCCAATGAGTTGATATTGATGCTGCGATTATACTAGTTAAAACAGTCGAAAATTATGGTGGGCTTCATATACTTAATTCTGTGGTTAGCCTCACCTTGTCCAAGATTGTCGAAATGGACCAAACTGTTTTGAACAAATGTAAATATGAACGTGGAAGACCATACTAAACAGCTTGGGTTTTTGGGAGGTATGCCCGATTCGAAGGGAACGGACACTTTGAAAAGGTGGACAACCGATCGGCAAGCACACATTTGCCGATAAGACAACGATGGATTATGATTGGTACCATCATTTACTCCGATGGATAGGCAGCTTGCCGAACACTGTCGTCCTTGGGATATACTCACTTAACGGGGAAGCCTCTCCGAAGATTCAGCAACCAGGTGACAGAAGTCCACACCAAAAAAGTGGAAAGCTACTGGAGCCGGATAAAGAGGAGACTGAAGACTGTCCGCGACAGAAGACGTACCATTGTATCGTTGACCTTTCGGACAAACGCCACATGCAACTGGCGAGCACAACACAAAGTACGCTATTAGTTCCATGAGCAGACATAGCGATATGTTCGAATTCTCGAAGAATGTGCCTTTTCGAAGAGAAACTACTTTTTTGCAGCGACAGCAGCGGAAAAGAAATCCATCGAGCACCTTACTATATTCCTGAAGTTTCACAGCGTGAGCGCAGACACAATCGCGCTTGTTTGGCAACAACTTCCGGTCTTGCGAATATTGAACACAAGAAGCTCCTTCAATATGTGATAAAACTGAGCGCATCCAAGAGGGGTTCAGTTCAGCTCAGTTCAGTTTGCACAGAACAGGAAATGGTCACGGCCAATCGAGCGTCCAGAGTTCTTTCGGTTGTATCCACAGGTTCGGCACCCACCACTGTATCGAATAATCCGTCAGTTCTCCCGCTAGACATAAAATTGATCGGTTCTCCGTCTATTTGCAAAAGGAGAGAGAAATCTTACTTCTCGCCGTATCGGCGAGAGACTTTTAATGTGAAAGCGTTCACACACAAAAAGTTATCAGCCTAACATTTCCATCCTATTCAGTACTCCTCGTTTGGGACCAGTTCTAACCACCTCTTATCCAAAGCCAGTTTGAAGGCATGAACACTAGGCAGGTTGACTAGTTCCCCGGGTAGTCTATTCCACCTATTCACTATTGTATTGCTGAAGTAGTTGGACCTCACACCTAATCTACTTCTTTGCTTCATCAGTTTGTACTCGTGATCCCTCATACCAGCATATGAGGCATCAGTGAAGAGTTCCTCAGAAGGAATCCCAGAGAAACCCCTCCTAAGTGTAAACGCTTCAATGAGGTCTCCTCTAATTTGCCTTTTTTCTGTTAGTTGGACAGTGAACTGCAACAAAACTAATGCATGATCAGATTCAACTCAGGAAGGGAGGAAGTACTTCGAAGACAACTGTCATGCACTGAAGAGGTTCATAATGCTGGGATCCTGGATTTGTGTCCTCGATACGCAGCAGACATCAATCCTTAAAGAGTCCATTGTACACGCCAGTCACGCTTGTTGACTTAGCTGCATCGGCGTCCTCATGTTTGTCGCGAGATTCAGTGAGGAGGCTTCAAAATCTCTAGTCTATTTTGTGGCAAACTACTTACAGGGATATCTGGCAACAAACTTTAGGGAGTGACGACTAAGTTGTCTGAGGGAATGTTACGGGTTGAAGGAAGGGGTAGGGGGAGAGGGTTGGGTACGGAAGACAAAAAGGTAAACAAAGGTTCGGATATCTGCGCAGTAGCCCTCTTATCACTACCCACCCCGTTCGATGCAATAGGCAGCGCGGTCCTAGTTATCCTGCGCGACGACCGATGCAGTATGGATTTGTTTTGTGTTTGATTTATTTGATTCATTGAGATGTGTTATGTGACATGTGATCCTACGGACTGTTGCTGCACAGCAGAATATCATGTGATTTGTAAGTAACATCTTAGAGACCATCGTGGGAGGGGTTACCCATCTTTGTCTTGCAACGGAGTCTCATGGAGATGACAAAAGTCGAAGATGACGTTTACTGTGCCAGTCAACATGCCCACAGGTTTTCGATATGAAACAAATAAAAACTGTGAGACAGCTATGCTCAGACAGTTGGATAAGATTGACTCTGGTGGGTTACTCTACCCTGTTAGGACGGAACTTAAACCACGCGCCAGGTTGCACAAGCTTCCGCGTCAGATTACACGCACGCTCGTGACGCTCGAGATAGGCTGAACCCGGATTGGATGACCGCAGAGCGAGTCAGTCAGTGTTTGTCCGATCGATAATCGGAATGTCAAGGTCGCAATCTGTTTGGTGCATCACTGTGCCGTTCTCGTATGCGTGATTTATTCTGTATATTTGCGTATCGAACTCCAATCAATACAGCACATGCTGGTTGTCTCCAGGGTTGTTCTCTGTCTCCACCTTGTTGTTGGGGCTTGAGCAGGAGTCGCACGTGTCAATCGTACATCTAGACTGAACATAAAATAACCAGTTTGGACAGAGTAATTGATCGAAGACTTCGATCACTTGCAAAGAAAGGAAACTTCAGACTGAGAATGAATATATCAGTATGACTGCCAATAACCTTGTCGAGAATAGCACTTCCTTTTGTACAAGACAGAGTTAAATCGTTGAAACCAAAAGGCTTTACAAGAATACCTAAAATAGCTCAAACACCATGAGTCACTCAGGTACCCAACCTCGTTCTTCCTACAACATTTTCCCTACTCTTGCCGGAAACAGAACTGGCCTATTGAACCTACGAGTGAATCATCCATCTTTATTTTCATCCGAGATTCCTGTACACAAAACACACGGTTATTTTAGTGGATGCGTGAGTTTAGAAAGCTGCACAAGTCTGTCGACCTTCCAGAAAATGACGCACATTCGTGCTGATCTATGAAGGAACAGTCATTTTCACAGGAGTTAGCCGATTTACAGCACTGTATCATCCTGCATGTCTGCCTCTAATTCTCCTGCTCTTCTCACCGAAAAGCGAAACTATGAGTTGTAGAAATGCATCTTTCGAGTATGAGATTGTTGTTTGCGTTGTTGAATGATTCAGCCATTCAAAAAGAAACAGTTGGACGATAATTGCAAGCCGGTCAGTTGGAGAACGTTATTTTATTATCAAAATGTGAATTTTTAGCTGACACAGAACACATTCTGCTTTCCTGTTCTTGAGCAGCTCTCGGTAGCATTCACTCCTGGATAAAACAGTGGTCTTGTGACCTTGTATAGGGAAAACATTTAATATTGCGTATCGGTATGATATGTAGCTTTTTGATGAAGCTATTACTTTTTTACTAAACCAGTAATGAAATGCTGATATACTTGAGTGAGAAATTAGCTGATACCTAAAATCATTACCGACTATAACCCTTTTCAGGTCTGTTTCAGTAATAATTGCCGCCTTCATACTGGTCTATTTTTATCCGTTGCTTTAATCGGTTGATTGTTGATAACGCTACTATGGTAACCGATTTCTAAATCACATGCATCAACGAATTGCCGACTGAATTGTATGAGTGAGCGAACTGCGTGACGTGAGAAAATGTTGCTCATGGGAACATGTGTAGCATTCTTGTGGTCTACAGAGCTTAGTGGGATTGATTGTGAGAATAAAAATAAATTACATATTTTTACCGTTATGACGTCAACCAAACCTGGTGAAGATGAAAGTCGGTCTACTTTGGCGTACAATTATATCCAGGATCTTAGACCTTGAGCAACCGGCAATCAATACTGGTTAACACAAATGGCTCATGAATGATTTCCGAATTCTCTTACCCGAGACCTGGTAGCGGTTAGTTTGTGCGCAGCTTTGGGAATGCCATGCTGAATTCGGATGAGACCGGGGTGGAGGAATTCGTTCCGTTATTGCACAAGATGATGTACAGTATTGAAGTACATATGATGGAACAGTAGAAATTTGCATAGTTGCTTGCTCATCTTGCAGTAGAAATATGGAGCTGAAAATAGGACAATTATGGCAAGGAAAGAATTTAAGTTGGAGATTGAATGTACCCAACTGCTGACTTATCTCGCGACCTATGTTTTAGATTTGTTTTCTTTCTTTTGTAATTAAATCCAGTTGAGCGACACAGTGTCGAAGAAACATAAAGAATCGATTCTGATTCCTTTCTTTCTTTTTTTTTAGCACAACTACGCACATGAATTTATTGAATTGCTCTTCTCCAAACTGATGACAACCGTGTGCCAACTCACTGCTATCTTACAGTCCCATTTGGCTGTACATAGGCTACGAGTGTACTTTGGAAATGAAACAAAACGGAGTGATGCACAGACCTTCCTGTGGACCCATGACCCCAGTGAAATATCATCATCATGAAGTGGGTTCATTTTCGATGTGTTCAAATTACGAACAGGGCCGTAACAGGTGGTGCAAATGAGGACAGATTTATTTTGTCTGACTGCAGAGTGACTGGTCAGTTTTTGGAGAGTACTGATCAGATTAATGTGTTATCGATATGTATTTACTTTGTGCTAGTCTCTCAATTCTGTTCGGCACAGTTATAAATTACAATCATTTCATCCTAGTTTACGGAATTGTGATTTTGTCCGGGCTAATCAGACTAGGGGTTTTCAGGTGTAACAATTTCGATAACTGGGATGGGGTATCGAATCTCGTTTTCAAGGTGATTATACTTCGCAAAGAGTCAATTGTACTAGGTTGATAGGGTTTAAGTATCTTCGAGTGACATTCATCGAAAGTAATTCGCAAATGAAGTAGTTAAACTGTGAACTGATTCGAGGAAGTTTCATCGATCAGCGGCGGTGAAATCAAATGGATCGTGTACGGAACAAATGAAAACATACGATAAATAGTCTGTTTGTTTCATGCTGGTCCCAACTTACGGCTCAGCTTGCTTCGCGTGCTTCACAGAAGGCTGGATATTTTTTGCTTGCCAGACGCGTTTTCACTGCATCTCATCTTCTTCTATTGTACAAAGCTCATATAAACCCTGCACTGGAATTCTGCAGTCAAGTGTGGAGTGGGGCTTTGTCTTCTCCGATTCTTGAACGAAAGGCCGTCCACCCGATCTATGATCCTTTCATAACATGTAATCTGCAGTCACTAGCCCATCGTTGGGCAGTTGCCTCATTTTGTCCGTGCTTCGCTACGTCCTTGGTTTTTGTTCTTCAGAACTTGCGTCGGCAGTACCTCTTCCTATAAATTTTGCCTGACCATCCTCTACACAGACATTTAGTCATCTTTATCAGATTGCAGTGTGCAGATATACCTCTATACTTCTTTACTCCAATCTTCGTTTTTGCCCCGAACTGCCAAGTTGTGGACCAGTCTCCCAATTCTTATCTCTCCGCTTACAATCTTACACTCAGTAGACGCCGAATCAATAAACTGGATCTTACGTGAATGTTTACCTACTCTACACCTTTTACAGTATGCTCTCTGCCCATCGAGATTTCCCTTTTACTGTATCGCACATGTGCAACAAAAACAGATTGCAGTTTGATGAGCTCCGTACACGCCAAGTTTGTGACTGTGAAGGACGTAGTAACAAATCAGCCGCAGCAGTGTTTCTCTAAACGTCTTCAATCAGGCGTTTATTTACATATGTTTAAATCGTGTACTCTGTGGTGACCATGGATTTTCACTTGCTTTCAACTTCCCCTTGTACAAGCCGGTTCCCACATCAACCTTACACGCTCCTGCTTGGTTTAAGTATGTTGTGAGCTTGGCATCCATTGACACAGTTTGTTTTACTGTATTTCATAGAACGATAAAGACCGTGATGGTGGTGGAAATGCCTTCGAGCTGTTCACTCGATGAATATCTCTTTCCATCTCTGTTTCTACGCGGATTTTTGTTTTGTAATTATCTGAAACTCACTGTTACTGTACTCACTAAAGTTGAATCTAATTACCTCTATTCCGGAATGCAACAGCGGCATCGTATGAAGTTTTGAATATTTATTCAGAAGAGATTCAGAGATTTGGAATAATTCATTCACTCATTGGGAAATCGTTAATTCTCTACCAGATGAATATGTTGAAAAGTGATGAGAAGATTTTTGATGACTGATAAAGAGCACTGGACAGCTGTTTCATCCTGTTTGGGACTCGTCATCGGTGCACACGTTTTCTGCCTTTATCCCGACTTAAACCGCGGGTATTCAGGTCGGGACTTCAAACCTTTGAGCTGCAGGAGTGACAGTCATTATCAAAAGGCCATCAACAATGTCTGGTGTCTATGAACAATGGAATGCCTTATTCCAAAGTTACTGCTCTTCATCGCCTAAACCATTCGCACAATGCGATGACCGTCGACCATGTAGCTAAGGAGTAAGGTGTTGAATATCCGACCCGATTATTCCCGCTGATGAGTCCCAAACAGGACAAAACAGCTGTTCAATGATTTTTCTCCGTATTATTATTATTATTATTATATTTTACACTTGTCTGAGGATAGACTGTTTGCCAAATAAATCATGGTACAATAATCTTTATACAAAAGAAAATGTTCCATGATTTTTGTCGGTCATCACAAATTGTTTCATCGCTTATAAACGCAATTAGCTACGACTACTGGGTTGAAGGATGCATTGCATGTCCTTATTCTTTGTCACATACAATCAATGTCTCTGTTTGTAAGAAATCAATAACTGGACAGTTGAATATGGTTGTTTCTACCATATCCTCGGGTTAGCGTAAATTGTCCATAATTTAACAAATAACAAATATAGGAGACTATTTTTGGCTGGGCTATTTTACGAACAGAAATAGTCTGGAGTGTAGGATTAAATACATAAGCACAACTGTCAAAATCAATACAGATTTCATATGTTCGACAGTTCATGATCAATTGGATTGTCTCTTCAGCGCAGTTCACATTGCACGAAACCATTGCTAACGTCAAAATTTCACACGAAGCACGTTCTGCTCCTGCAACAGAAACCAGTTTTATCTGGCGGAGTGTCGCGTTGTGATAGCTCCATGTATTGACGTATTGCGCAAACAGAATTCGCTCTGTTTTACTAAGTGAACGATTGACTTTGTCGGCACTGACACCCGGATAAGCGAAAATGGAAGCCTTCTGTGGTCACAATCTCTCTGTATCAGATTAGCATTAAAATTCTGAAAGCAGTCACACAAATAATGGCGCATTGTGAACAAAGTCACAGGAAATTCGTCGCAACCATATCAGATAATTTGCAACTTACTCAACGCTTAAAAGAACTGTTAGATAGACCACTTTGATCCAAAAAATGCTCCATTTTTTCTATACCGAATGTTAAGTGTGCCGGTATCAGTAATGATGATCCTTATTTGCTTGTTTATTCCACGTCAGCATTATACAAACATTAATTTTGATGAAAAACCTTCGGACCGATAAACATAATGCCGTTTGAAAACTTCGAAATTCGCGAAAAATTCTTTCTCTGATCTACTCGCATCTGTCTTCCGTGGTTTTGATCAAAAGGGTTGATCCTAGGGGTTGCATTAGGCTTCCCGATTAGGAACCTCAGGGTCACCCCTAAACAAGACATTTAATAATTGGTTGTCTGTTGTTTTCAGTTGAACCGATCTTGAGAAACTTTACCCATAGTAACCGAAAAATTGATTGATTGTGAACTTCTCTGGCAACGCTGTGCGATTGAATATCAATCTTTCATCAAAATCACGCGAATTCCAATGCGAATAAACAAACAAATCCTCAGTGAAAACTGTACCGCTCTGTTTCGAATCGTCAACGGTGGAGGCTGAGCGGTAAACTGACCAGATTATCTTCCTAGAGGACGTCACTTGAAGTCCACCATCACCACCACCACCACCACCACTATCATCAACATCGTCATCATCATCATCATCATTATTACTTGACATTTTGTGGTGATTGTACATAGGCTATAAACTCGTTTATTTTATTGAACACGATATTCTCTTGTACAATTTCCTTTTCCACATAGTACAATACGACTTTGTTGTTGCCAAGTGTTTTCCGATTGCATTCCGAGTACTAGTGTTGCGCTGAATTATTATTATCGCGCGGAGTTTCTGTATTTTACGGCAATGCATACCTGTTGACTCCGTGACCCTGAAACCCAAATCTATCGTCTTACAAATTCGTCACGTGGCCTCTAGGTCACGTGAACTGACGGTAGCTCTGATGTAGGATCATTTAGAAGAATGAAACACTTATAGTTGGATTCCAAAGCTTTGTTATAGTATGCTTAGTATGCTCTATTTATTCTTTTACATTATAATAGAAAATAATGTCTTAGAATTTGGATACACGTAGCGACATGAATACGCCGTTACTTTTGAAGACCGACATCATAAAATGGGTATTGCTGGAACTATAATCGTGAGACTCGGATAAAGAAATTACATAGCTTGATTTTCTATGTAATGACGAATAATGGCCGGAACCATCAAGTTTGGACAGATATTGATCCATTTTTATCATTTTCATTAAATCATTCTCATTACCGTTTATTTCTATTTTTTCCAGTGATTAGGATAAAATCTACGAAGTAAATATTTCAGAATTAGCTAAAATGAAATCTCTCGCTGGACGAATGCATTTGTAAGGCACCTTTTGGTGAACGCCACGAAGGTGAACTGGTGCATATCACCTCACCGAAAGCGCTTAAAGGTTGAAACGCTTATTCCAGACACAAATCATTCACACAAACACACACACACAAACATGTCAGTACAGGCTTAACGGAATGAAAAAGTAACAAGGTCCTCGAATGCATGTTACTTCATGTTTGACTTTGATTCGCAAGTCTACGGAATTGCTTTTCGGAATAGTTTTGTATTAACAGGTTAGAACTGTGTGTACAAACGTATCCGGTCTAATAGCAAGAGGGAAACAGACGAGAGGGCGCTTAAAATACCCACAATTGTTCGTATTCGACCACAACACGTGCCAGGTGAAGCCTGGAGTGCTGAACTCCGAAGTCAACACTCCTGCAATTGAAACACTTCACTTGGGCACTACGTGTTACTTCCCTGTATGTGTATGTCTGGGTTATATCACGTGCACTTTATGAAGTGAAAATTTACTAGTTAACTTCATTCAGTGTTTTGGGTATTTTGAGAATGAAATTGAACAGAATCATTAGATTTTGCTCAATTCGAGAATGTGGTTTGATTTCGCCGAGGCAGTACTGCATTCCGAATTAAATATAACGGGAATATCAAGGAATATCTGTTCGGTCTATTATTTGGGTAATTGTGGTTCTATGGAGGTCGTAAGGGATCCGATCGGACATCAGATGCACGAGCAAACCAGAAAAAGAAATGACAAATACGTGGTAAATTGTAGAAACGAACGGGGCAAGCAGAACACTGACAATTCACAAGCAATAATAATGTGACCTCGACAGGTGATGAGACACTTGGAAGCAAATTGACAATCTCTGGGAACAGGCGAAACGGAGTTGGGACGAAATGCCAGTGATAGGCTTATATCTCTTTGCTCCTGTAGACTGTATTCATCTCACTCTGAAATCTTTCATCTCAGTTTCATGCGGACACAAATGTGTGCTGTTACGGTCGATACCGGACATAAAAAACGGAATTATTTTAAATGTATTCTTCCAGTCACAGTTGCGATCATCTAGAACTCGAGAAATCGGTGCGGTGCAACACTCCCAGTTATTCCAGTTCGCTGAGCTTGGCAATTCGCTTGCAAACGTTTCGTTATCAGCAGAACTGACATGGTCAGTGCGATGGTGAAGCGTTTGAAACAAAAATTGCCAAACTCAGTGAACAGGTGAAAGGGAATTCAGTTCACACGACCTACGAGAACCGATTTTTAGTGCTTTGTCAAAAAGAATCAGTTACGGCGCATTTCAGTCTCCTGCTAGGGGAATATTCCGAGTTAGTAGTAATCCAACAATATCGTCATCGAGTTCAATATCCATCTGTTCTTTTTGGCAACCAAAATACCGAATCGTACATCCAGGTCGGCTTTTCTACAGAGTTTTTGACCAAATTGTGATTGCTTACAGTCTACGAATTAAATCAATTTACTAAAAGATCGATTGGATCTTATAGTATTTTTTATAATGAATTTGTAATGTTTTCACTTCCTTTTATTTATTCAATAATCAATTTTCAGGAAATCGGCTGTAGCCAATGAAATATCGGCTGGGAAATTGCAGAAACGCTGGAGAGGGCTGGAGGCGGTGAAATTCGAATAGTCCGAAAGATCTTCACGATCTACTCGTACCCAGTTCACTGCCACATCGGACGAAATCACTTTCTCGAGGTGCGAAGCGCAAAATTGTCAGTAAACATCTTTTTGCTTATGAAGTTGGGAATCGGAGACATTTTATCATCTGAATAAGATGATAAGTGCAGAATAATTCAGTTCAAATAATACGTGTAACTAATGCGCCCTCTCATTTCAATGAGCGAAGTATCTTCAAAAGCCACTGTAACTGGCATACTCCGCGAGAGAGCCTTTTGTTCCAGTAGAGCTTGATTTCACACTCTACCCGGGCAAATGACTGTCACTTTCGCGCTGGTTCCGTACCGCTCTAAAGATCTACATGGGAATGGTCAATTGTTTTCAAACATTACCCGGAAAACCTTGAGGGAATCAAGTAGTGTCTATTGATGCTTTGTTCGACAAACACAAGTCAATTTCCATTGACGCTGCACATACTGAGCGTATCAGACACGGTGGTCAAATGATTATGTTTACCAGCGGAATTATGTGGGTTCAAACACCCTCAGCGATGCCCATCTTCACCCATTCTTCTGGTCTTTCACAATTTTACTGACCACTTGAAAAACGATCAAGAACTTTATTCCATGTATGAGAGTAATGGAGGACTTGCTTATTATATGATGGATTCGTCGTAGTGACCTTGCACTCTATTCGTTAGGTCCCGGGTTCGCTCCTCATTTTGGTCGATGGATTCGCCCTACTGATGAGATCCAACCAGGTCGAAACAGCTGTCCAAAGCTTTTACAGCTTACGTCTCATGTACACGACCAATTGATCAAATAAATTTTCCCCCATATCCGGTCTTTCTCTCAATCCCTCCAATTGTTTTGAATATCTCTTTACTTCATCGCGCTCTTCTTTCCCATTCGAAGCGGTATCGAGTGGCTCTGAAGCAATATTATGGGTAACCATTTTTAAGTACCAGGGGTTTACATCGATGCGAATCTTCATCGGACACCCCACATACAGCGCATCATCAGTAATTTTCGATGACTTTCTTATCATATCCGTAAACTTCGTCAGTTTCTTATCCAACAACCTATTATCTCCCGATTCGTTACCAGTGTATTTTATCAGTTTTACTTTATTGTTTACTTCCTATCTATTCGAACCTTTAAATGACTGACTTTAAACTACATACTTCGACGTGGACCGACCACTATTAGGCGAGTCTATTCATTACCGCTGAACAGTTGGTAATTATTACGCGCGAAAGTCATTCGAATGCATATGAAAAGTTTGCACGTAAGATTCTTATCCAATCCGCACACACACGTCCACTATGCACAGATTTAATTTCCTCTTTTCAACTAGATACTAATACCGTTGTGTTCCCTCTCGAATCAGCATACATCGTAACTCTGTGGTACCTTGTTTAGTACGTATTCTGTTTAAAAAAGAACAGGTTTTCACACAATTTGTTATAAGTTATAAGTTTTGGGATTTTTCGTTTTATTTTTTTTTTCGTTCTTTCTCTTTCCTTTTCTCTCCCTCTCTCTCTCTCTTCAATTTGTACACTTTCAACTGAAATCAAAATTACAATTACCACTGCAATTTTTTCAATATCCTCAGACAAGCTTCCTGGAAATCGACTGTTGCATTTCCGATAAAGAGAAGGGAATGAGGATTTTGTTATTTTACCTTTATCAAATAGTTTTTGTACCACAGTGTCCAATTGAATTCCGGTCTAATGTTTGCAGAAAACTGTTATGGACCTTTTAGGTTCTTCAGAAACCAGATTAGAAGTTAAATGCAAGCAAGCATCGAAAAAGCAGTATTAACAGTTTTTCATCCGGGCGTCCGCG
This sequence comes from Echinostoma caproni, assembly GCA_900618425.1. Taxonomy (NCBI): domain Eukaryota; kingdom Metazoa; phylum Platyhelminthes; class Trematoda; order Plagiorchiida; family Echinostomatidae; genus Echinostoma; species Echinostoma caproni. The sequence continues at coordinate 15,948 of UZAN01044997.1, forward strand.
TGCTACTAGTGACCAGTCAGAACAGGTTTGGTCCCGCAACTATATCTAGGTCTTGCTTAAACTGAATTTCAACGGAAAACAGGACAGCATGTTTTAAAAGGTTACGAAACTTTTTTATCGTAGCACCATCGGCCTACAAAAAACGATTCGTGTTTTTCATACTGTTCAGCCCATTTTGATTGACGCTGACAAAGTTTTATTACTAAGATCTGAAAACGCAACAGGATTGGGAGTTATCGACCACTACTATTAGGGAAGAATATAGTAACATTGTTGGCGTTGTAGAAAGTGAAGAAATGAGCGAGTTAATATCTGTCTAGTTGGTGTAGCAAAATCTTGCTACTTTCAACTTGGTAAACGATAAAATAAGCATTCCTTTATTAGTTCTGCTGAGGCTGCGAGCTACGACTCAAGCCAAGGATAGCCACGGCGGAGTCGGATGTACAGCACTGGTCTAGATTCAAATTATAATAGTGATTAACTTACTCGCTGCACTACTCTCGCTCCTGACGGTGAATTATGAAGGATTACCATCGAGTGCGTTAGACATGATATTGACTCATTTTCTGCAAGGACGTGCTTACATATCGATCGCGCTTGTTTTCTTTGCTCAGACCATACTACATACAAAATTTTACCAATTATAATTTATACACCAACAAGCTCATTGCACTTCATCGCCACCCTATGATTTTATTCATTGGTTTTTTCAACACTTGCAATTCAAGCAAACACTGCAGCGAACAAAGTTTCTTTTGATAACTTTTTTCTCCGGCTTGTACAGTTCTATATAGGGTTTTAAATTGTCAGAACCTAATGTATTGGTCTGATATGAATGTGAATATGCTTGTTTGATCGTGTTCTTGTGATAGTTGGTTTAGAAATGAAAGAACAGAGTTTTTAGTGTGGTTCTTGTGTGGTTTGGAAATGCTCACAATCGATGAATTGAGTAAGCTGTTCCATTTCCGGTCTCTATACCCCTGGGCTATGCCAAGCGTTCACGGTCCTTTCAGTTGCCTGTGTCAGGTTGAGGCCAGGGTATGCGAAGGGACTGAATGAATCGCTTTTGGGAACAAATTGATAGACTAAATAGGCTAATGGCCACTATCTCGGTTGTAGCAAAGTGCTGTTTGTTACTCAACAGTTGTGGCTGAGTTTGCTGATTTTTTGTAGATCACCTTGAATGCGTCCTGGTTTGCTTGATGGCCCGTGTCTGCAAGGTATTCTGTTACTGCACTTGTAATCGTTATCCCTATTCCCGTACTCAACGACGCCAACTTGCGCTCCTTAATTCTTTGCAAGAATCGTCTGGTCCTTAATAATTTGCCGAACTCGAGCAAAGAAAGTGGTCAATGATCATGGATGAAAAGAGGAGAGGGAATGTATCTTTAACAGTTACGGGAACCATTCGTCAGCTTGTAAATTGAGTACATTGCGTTGCGACCAGGGAAGTACGAACGATAACCTTTGCTAATCTAATTAGTAATTCATACTTATAATCTCTTTGAAAACGAGGTCTTGTGAAAAGTTCTTTACTTTTATCTGTTTTCAGTGGTGGTCTAGAAGGCCATTCTGTCAAATTCTTCAGAACGATCGTTCCGGATAACCGTTGTCAAATAATGCTTGCCTCATATCTTCCATTTCTTGAGGTAAATAGTCTTTGGAACGAATTCCTCTTGTTCGACAAGTAATGGTTTGAAATAGGTTTCTGTTGAGTTCCAGAGACACAAAACCGGAAAAAATATGAGCATTGCTCAGTCCAAGTTGGCTTGCGGTAAACAGAGCGTTTTATCACTGATCCTAACGCAGATAGAGTTGACCGTACCCAATTTCAGTTAGGTAAAAATGCAAAAGATGCAGCTCATGAGCCATGTTTTTGCGTTGATTAGTAAAAGCACTATTAGAAGTTATTTTTATAACATAGCACCTTTTTTCACAACTCCGAACGAATCGGGGGTGATGAAACATAACTTTCCAATGTAATCAATCAAAGCACCCTCTCGGCTCACTTACTTGTTACCTATTGAAAGTCAACAAATCAGTCAATTCACAGCAGGATGCGTGTTATCACTGTGGATGACAAAATTCCAGTGATCATTCGCTTTATGAGGCCCTCAAATAAACTTTGTTCGGTACGCATTCAGCTCACAGCCACTGGTGAGTAGTAGTGGTATGGGATATTGACGTGGGCTGACCATACTGTGGGCTTCATTGTCGCGCACAATCGTGATCAATTCATCTCGTCAACCGCACCACAATGAAGCAGTTTCGCTCTCCCCAGCGGTCATCGGTAGGGTATGCTCACTGTCCACATATTTCAGCTAAATGGGGCATTGAGAATCCATCAACCAAAGTTGTATTTTCATTAGATTGTTTATGATTTGTCTGTGTAAGTCCACAGACACTTATTTGATTACACGTCCTTGTGTGGTGACCAGCGGATAGAGTAAACCCTGTAGTCACAAGGATCTGTTCTGAACTAAACTCAACCTTAGTACTAGGAATAGCGGATCGCATAAAACCCCGCAAGTTCGGAGGTGGTATTGAACTAGACGATAGCAAAACTGCCGGTCACTACTTAGTTCTGTATTTTATTGCCCTGGTGTGGAGCTCGCTCCTTGGGATTCAATTCATTCTCCACACCTCCGATAGATTTTGTTTGTGATAAAAATTGTGTAACTGGTTCACACAGTTTTGTACAACTGTTTCACCATTGTTCAAACTTCTCCTACAGCACAATAGTGTGCAGAATATTTTCCGTTACCGAATGCAGAAGGATTAGGCGGAAAATAATTGGTGGAGAAATGCTCCTCACAGAAGAGAAGAAAAAAATGAAACAAGTTGTAGAGTTGTGGTGGCTGATGCATCGGAAATGCGCTCGATCGACCTGTAAGTGATAAACCGATTGGCGGACAATGGTCTTTCAAATATCCCGAGCATAATTTTGTTGTCTGGTAGGCAAATTACGGAATAAACGCAGTAAGCCATGGCATCAAGTGTAGCGCGCTAAGAACGATGATCAAATGGAAATAAGCCACTTTGGTCTGATTCTCTGACAGACCGCAGTAACACGAGTCAGTCACGGAGATTGGGCTTACCTGATGTGCACGTAGGGATCGGGTACTTTGCGCGTTTGTTTTTGTGTTAGAAATTACTTTAACCATTCTGGTTACGGAATATTTTTTACTAGTGTTGGTGAAAGAATGTCCATTTATTTTTTGGATAACCACTGGTTAGTAAAGACTGATTCTCCGGCGTTTTATAGTCGTCCTCATACGGATACGATCAAAAATTGTTTAGGGAAGTATGAATACAAAACTTATTTACATGCTTAAGTTCTGATTTAACCAACTTGGTTCTCACATTGATTTTGGTTTTGTGTTCATGTGTTTGAATCTGTTCGGTACCTCTAGGCAACCCTGTGCTGGGCTGTGATAAATAGCTATCTGTGTACAGTGAGAGTGATTCAAGCCGGTAACAACAAGTTGACAGTGAATAGAAAAATACCGTGTAGTATATAAATAACTGGAAAAACTTTCCCAGGACACACATCACCAGTTTTGCGACCTTTGAAGCTCACCAAAAATGTGTATTCTGTTGTCTTTTGTCCGATCGTTCTCATAATTGAACTCCCTATGCGAATTAGGCAAGATCATTTGCATTCGCAGCTTGGGGAGTTGATTCCAGACAAATAAACCTCGAGGAATCATTGAGGTTATACTGTATTGAGTGTTGTGGGTTAGATGCGAATAAGAATGACCAGATAAGTGAGTACCAAATATGACGAACAGTAAGGACCGTGAAACAGCTCGTGTGCTTCTGGAAAATTTTGTCTAGTCACTGGTATACTACTCATTGAAAAACATTGAAAATCGGCACCTGTGACGATTTGGCTGAGGTTAGACGCATCTAACTCACAACACTCAATATAGAATAATAGCAATCAATGGTTTTTCGAGGCTTGTTTATCTGAAATCCACTTGTAGAGTTGCAAACGAGAAGCGTACTGGTCTGCAAACAGAATCTCTTGAGCCAATCAAAGATCTGAATTTCTCTGTTTTCCGATGAACAAATTATTTTAATTGCTGTCCTGGATGATCTTCTTACTACCATCCATTGGATTTTCTTACTGTATGCAATTTAGCACACGTTTAGGATATAACGATTAGAGGTACACAGTATTGGAGGTAAGAAAAGAATGAAAAACAGTGGTCGGTTTTGGTCAGAAAATAGACCAACACATGAAATTCGAATGCGCCCAAACGTTTCTGCAAAATTAGCAAAAATATAGACTAGGATTTTCTCGTTTTTGCAGTCCCGGAGACACACGGGAGATCAGAAAACGTGTTTCGTCTCAATGCGGATGCATTAAGCTCCAGCTGAATTTTTACGCGACGCGCCTCACAGCTAATGGGAGGAATGCATGTGGTTTTCCTCGTGTACTATTCGTAGATGAATGTAAGGGATTTTACTCCCGTATTTGTCAGCCAAACTAATAATCCATCACTCCCCATCGGTGATCAACCGGATGCTAAGTAAAACCCCGAAATGGTCAAACTCATCGTAGAGTTCTTCCGGTAACCATTTGGCGACTGCTAACCCATCAATTGATCCCAAAGACTTTGAAATTTTGCTCCTTCGAATGAGTGGAGTTTAGCATACCAACCTGAAAAGTATTTCCTTATCACGTCAGCTTTGTTTCTGTTGGTCCACTTGAAACTACTTCATATTTTACCGGCCTAATCCTCATGATGTGCAGTTTGCGTGAACAGAAATGAAAGTTGTATAATCCTACTCAGGATACAGATAATTGTTCGATTAATTTGAATACAGACAATAAAAGTGTAGTATGATGTTCGAGTGAAATGGAATTGAAATTAAGTTCAAAGGCCCGTCAAAATTAGATATATTCCAATAATGAGATGCACTGCTTTTGTGATCCTCACGTCAATCTTCTGGACGGAAATTTTTGTTCCTGATCCCTTGAATGACACTTTTGACGAATATAAACGTTCAGTGCATATGCACATGAATCATGCAAGTCCTCAATGGGTTGTTCTACACGAATTCCGGTAACCATACGCTCAGCCTTGTTACATGGGCATCGATCGGGCGATTCCGAGTGGAGGAGACCAACTCCCATCCTGACTGTTTATCGATCGAGTCTGGCGAGTACGCACTGCTGATCAGTTTTGCCAGGGATGAAACAGTTATCCAGTGTCTCTTTACCTGCAGTTACAGTACAAATAAGATATGTTATTATTATTTTTGATAGATCACGGGAGTGTGATACAGGACAGGTTAAACAGATGAATGTCTACTGTAGTGCGTTTGGTAAACTATTGGAGACCCATCGCGATGCAAAGTGTTCAACAGTTTAATAATCTTCCTTTCCTTTCTTGAATCCCTACATATTTAACTGGTCATACATATATTATGTTGTAATAACAGGCTTAAGATACACTGATAATGAGCTTGTTGAGTTCCAATCAGGTGTTCTTTGGGACTGCACATTTATTATTCTTTACTCGCTGACAAGTTCCACTTGCTCAACTGCCACTTCTGAGCTTGAGGTTTGAAAAGATATAACCTTGAGCTTTATTCTGCGTTGGCTAAGCGCAAAAACAATAAATTGCTTCATCAATCGCGCGGGTGATCGGTCAAGTTTCATAGCATTATTCATACCTAAATCTATGAATAATGTTTGAGCGAAACCGTTGGCGAGTAGCATAATGTATCCATTTCTCGAATCCTGAAAATCCTGTACACATGGTATTCGTATTCGTGTTTCCCAAACATCTGAATCCAAACGGTGTCCTAAACAAATCATATCACAATAATATTTATAAAAAAAACTGAAATTTACATGATTTATTTGTGAGCGGAATACTGCCAGGTTGCCCAGGCCAAGGCAGGTGAATTTTATGGAGGAATCCACAACCGGAGGCTTCGGTTAGCCAAAGCCTAACTCGCAAGTCAGCGGCGTGATGTGTGATAACCCTAATCCATTGGGGGCTGTTGTCCCGTATATCGGATCATACTCTCTTTGAATGCGGTCAACCGTCCAAGCTGCCCAATACATCGAGATATTCAATCGAGTCGGTGACTAGTGTCACAACCGGGAAGGTATGGGTGGGTGTGATTCGTACGTCTCCTATTGGTTGGTTTAAAATCAAGGTTTTTAGTCAACTCCCATCGATGAATTGCCGGCGGTTCACTGACATGGATATTGACTTTTCGTCCTCTCAGTTTGGTTGGAAAACACTTTCGCCACAAAAAGGTACTGAGTAGGGCTTTTTCAACGCTTGATCTTGTAGGGGAATCTGGTGAGGTGCAAGGTAAGGGTGATCAGCCATAATCCATCCAGCACACGAACCCTTAGGTCTGTATCTCAATGGGCGAATATGGGAACAGTTTTTTCACAATAATTCTCTCTGTAAAGGTGATGAGCTCATTTGAATTCAATATGTTCATAATTTGGATTTGGGTTTCAATTTCAGTGGTTTTCCGGATCTTATTTGTCTACTTATTCGTATTTGAATTGGAATGTTGGTAAACGTTTGGTCAAAACGAAAGCAAAAAGTAAACACCGTTACATGACCGTTAAAAATCAGATAAAACGAGGGATGTCCAATGTGTAAAAATGCGAATGAACTGCGAAATGCCCCAGAAAGTTTTCTACTCACACAAGGTGTTGAAAGTAATCAAAAATACTTTACAGTATTCATGTATATCTTTGCATATTAAATATAACAGTGCAGGTAAAATTGAAACCCGTTCACCGCACCAATGAACTAAACAGCTTTTGAAAAATATTAGACTACTCCAATGGAAGCAGCCTAAATGCTTACAACCTACTATTACTGAGTACCATATACTGAGAGTCCACAGCCCCCTCGGCGGTTGCATCATCTTATATATCCTCTGCTGACTAACGTCGCATTTACTGCTGAAAACGTCAGAGCGAAACCGATGGCTTTGCAAAAAGGCAACCCCAGGTGTGGACAATATACACCCAGAATTTCTCATAATTGTTGCGTATCACATATTCGAACCTCTAGCAATTCTGTTCCAACGAATGTTCGATTAAGCAACATTGGAAAACTCGTGGCAAAAGGGAGATATTTCACTCATTTGGTTATCCTGTCAACTATCGTCCCGTAACTCTACAACCGGTGTNGTGTTATCAGAGAGTCATGGAGCAAATTATTCCCTGATGGAACACTTAGAATAAATAGAACATTCTTTCGACAGCTCAAAATGGGTTCATGCAAAAGCGATCCTGCTCCAACAACCTACTCCTGGTTCGAGATGAACATACCAGAGCAGTTGACGAAGGAGATGCGTAGGATCTGATTTACCTTCACTTAGGGAAAGCATTTGATTGAGTAAACCGCCAAATTTTGTCACCGAAGCTCTACATTTAGGGCATTCAAGGTTATGTGCTCGACCGAATTAATACGTTCCTCCGACAACGGACTTTATCAGTTCGTGTTTCTGATTCTCTGCCTGTTTCTATAAACAGTACCAGAATCCGATGGTCCCTGTGACTTCGATAAAAATTTAACGCGGCTCACCAACGGTTTACAGAGAACCATATTGAATTCACAGTTTCGAAATGCAACGTCATATCTCTACGCCATAGGAGTAGATTCCCGTATTTAGTCGGAAACCAGCCGCTGCCACCTACCTCAAGTGAGATTGATTAGGGCATAGTTGTCCAAGAGGACTTAAGCTGCTCGATCAATTGCGCCACGGCTTCGTCCGCTTCTTTGAAGAATGTTGGCTTGCTTAGGCGAGTCTTTGGCCGGTTTGAATCAGCACTGTTTCCACGTTTTTTATCAGTGTACATCCGACCGTACATGGAGTACACTTGGAGACTGTGATTTCACTGTGATCGTAATATTCTGGACCTTCCACAAGGAATTGTCACAAAGATGGTCGAGGGATTGAACTGTCTCAACGGTAAGGAGAGATTACAATCATTAAGACTATAGTTTTCTCAGCACCGCCGGATTCGAAAAGATTTGTTTTTGGCGTATCAAGTACTACAGAACCTAAACTATCCATGTCGGTCGCTGCTTATATTGTCGAACAATATACACCCTAGGGGACATCGTTTCATGTTACTGGTTCCAAAGTATCAACTTCCAGCCCTGCGTCAATTGTTTACAGTCACCATGCGCGGTATTTGGGACACCTCTCCATCTCACGTGGTTTGTGCCCCAACTGTTGATTCTTTCAAGCGGAGACTTGATGAAGCCCTGGCACGTTTCACATTCCTAGAGAACTAAAACCAAACGCAAATTTGTTGGAGACCACATAATTTGTTATCTCCTGCGCGAAAGTTTATCTGACATTTTATCTTTTTCGAAAATGTGAAACGATTCAACTGTGCAACTATCCTTTGGGGACGGGAGAAGCTAGGAGCTGGTAAGTAATTCCCATAACAAAAGAAACTTTGATTTGGTTCATCCATACCCACTGTCGCTTGCGATGATCCCAGTTTTCCAGCTACATTCACTCCCAATCGCATGAGTTTTGAACAGAAGAATTAATAGTTTCTTTCGGTAGATGGAACATTTTCACATACCACACCCCCACCCATCACCCACCCCTTCCCAAAAAACAACAACAACGATAACTTGTTTGACCTGCGTGAGGCTCTCACTGTTACGGTAGAAAGATGCGTACACACACACACACACACGTACACGCACACACGGATGTGCGCATAAACCATTGTTGTCGTTTCCCTCGGATGACATTTCACCGCGTGGCCACCTAGTGAATGCAAAAATAATTTTCAACGGAACTCGTAAATGTCACCAGTGATATATTGTTCAGCACTTCAGTTCCATTGTTTTAAATTTTGTTCCAATATTAGGAATGGGACTGCCGGAGTTGTATTGTCTCCATTATCGGAGTCTTTTTGTGTATCTATCTTGTACTGTCCGTGAATGGACGAGTTGTTAAATTAAGATATAGACTTCTAAAGGTTACCGTGTCCAAGCCGAATGTCATACTTGGACAACCTAAGGGGGCATGGGAGCGGGGGGTGGAGGTCTAGAGATGAATGCATCGTTTGTTAAACAACTGGCGGTAGAATACAAGAAACTCGAATTGGCATGTTACTCACAGGTACCTTTAGGCAACTGTTATATCTAAACCTATTTTCGGGATGCTGTTCTATCGTTTTTTTGTTTGTATGTGAAATGATCCGGTATCTTCTTGCATCTCGCCACAAAGTTGTGAACCAACCAACCAACCAACCCCCCCCCCGCCGCTGTGTTTCATTTGACAAGTCCAGCTGAGAGCGACAGATCCTGACGATAAACATAATTTTAATATCATTTATTCTATTGGATAAATTCATTCGACTAGTTATTCAACCACATTTCATTTGGTGTACTGTAAGTTCTCCCGTGTCACCGGTTTCTTTGAGTGAGTTTGGATGTGCAACTCCAACTGCAGATTTAATTATGACGTTCTTTATTCTTTTCGATTTCTAATTCTTTTCGCTGAACACAATGATGCCAGGGGAAGTGAGCAATGAAAAGACTGCCGTACAACACGCAGTGACTAGGTGTTTTCGAGCACTGGTCCTTTACTGGTTTGGGAAATTTCCTTCTCCAACGATTAGTATCAGTTAGTGTTATTGGTTCTCTATCGGGACCGACTGAACGTATCCACGGAGTTCCATAAGAATACGTAATTTTTTCCCAGCATTCATGCAACACCTGTGAGATATCCTTTGAGTGAAGGAACCACTATTCGCTCGTAACACCCAAAACATGGAGAACGTTACAATATCCTGAGGATTATAAAATCCTACAGACAACTCTTGACACAGCTTACCGATTGCCTATTATTATGGACGTAGAATTTAACAATGAGAAATGTAAGGTTGTATCGTTACATACGTACTTGGAAATTTGCCATTATCGCGTGCTCCAAACGAAAAGGACCTGGGAGTTATGGTTTCTGGGGATTTGAGATCTTCCACACATTGCGTTAGAGCACCTCAAATAGCATATGGCAAGTTGGATTAGGAAAATGTGATTCTTCCTGATTCAAAGCAGATTTATTGCCCAGTTTGATATCAGGGCGGTGTTGGCCAAGTGTGTTAGATCACCAACGTGTGACTCGGGGTTCGAACCACGTTTCACCGCCTCTTGTCTGCTCAGGTAGCCTTTGTATGCCCGCGGCACCCATTCCTGCATGTTGACTGTACGTTTGTATATTGAATAAATAAAAACAAGAATTAAAATGACATTTAATTAAGCCTACATTAAACGACACATCGGGTGTGCTATACAAGCTTGGAATCCATGATTGATTTGCGACCAAAAAGCAATTGAACGTCCGGAAAAGTAGACGGAAACCAAAATGGTCAAAGGGTGATAATCTAAAATTTATGGTGAGAGGCTGCAAATTCTCGGAACTCTATATAAACCTGAATAGCGATCAATACGGGGAGACATGATCCTCACATATCAAATACTACATCTACTTAACCACTTATTTAGTGTTATACTAACACTATCCAGGAATTGTTACCTCAAGGGACATCCGTTTAAATTTCAAAATAATCAACTCGACTGCAGGAATCACTCTTTAAACCCCCCCTCCTCCAGAGTTCCTGATACCTTAAACTCTGTTCAACCTCAAATTGTTTGTGCTACAATCATCGATCCATTCAAGTTACGGATCGATGAAGTACTGAAATACCTAACTGTTCAGCTCCGGTAAGTGGACAGTTTACAGTTTAATTTTACTACTAGCCGAACCCAATGTGTACCGATAATATAAATTTTAGTTCTGTTTTCAACCTAAAACCTTCGCAGCTTCCAAATACAAATTTCCAGATGTTGAAACCATTGTGGATTACAGCTATAAGATGCAAAATGGTACTCGTAGTTTTGTTCAGTGCTGTGTCCACAAGGGAAGGAAAAATCGTTCAAAAAGATAACTAACTCGAATCGTTTTCTGACTATCATGTCACTCACTGACTTTGGTCCACCGTGATCCCTGCCGTGCAGTCCATGTATCAGGCACAGGAACACCCTGTTCACTGCGACACACTCATCCCAGAAAAGTCATTACACGTGGTGCACGGGTGTTCATCAACTTTTCCGCTTGACGGACACTGCCGTAGTTACGTAATTCATGCTGTGTTCGTGTTTGATTGAGCCACACACAGAACACTGAATACATAATCTGCTTGCGGAAACCCCTTTGGTGAACGGGGTCCGTAATCCATTTCTCCGATCCACACGTTTTTCTGATCTAGTCCAATGTGATAAGTTCCATACACATAAACCACCATTCACAATACTTCATTAGGGGCTCAAAATACAGATCAGCATTTGGAGTGTTTCAACAATGAGCGGTGGTGAAATGCCACTGTCGGCCAAAGTCCGTTAGTGCTCGCTGATTACCATTTCCTTGGCTCACACAGATGGACTGCCAAGATAAAACCCTCCGCTTGTCAATTTTCCTCGACAGATTTGCTCACTTGTGTTTTTCCAATCTGTGAACACCCGTGTGTGTTTCGATGCTATCCGAGCCTATTTATTTCACAAAGAATTAGAGAGGTACGTTACAAAACAAATACGTACCGATCATGTAGCTAAAATGAACCAAGTTACTTTGGCGAGCTGTAATATCGGATGAATCCCAATGTGGCATCGCGAATTCCGTATTACGTGAATCGGCCGGCACCAAATCAGAACGGTTGCTTCTCAGTTTAATAAACAAGTAACTGACGAGTGTGTTGTTCCTGTGCTAGTTGAAAGCGAACTATGAATGATTTGCCCGAGATAGATAGTATTGGGTGTCAGAGCATCCACACTGATTGAAGGGATTTTGCGCGGGAGTATGAAACTCTGGACTTGTAACGGCATTGAAACCGAAATGGTCGGACCTGTGTTCAGTACTAATAATTGTCTTACGCTCCCTGTCCCTTTCAGGCGCACAATGGTTGAATACAGTGAACACTAATAACGAACAATGAGAAGAGCCGAGAAATGCATGAAAACTCATAATCGATCTTGTGTACTCCTCCACCCCAGATACAGTTTGTACATTGCGATTTGCCGTTCGTTCCGTGCGTCAATATACGTTCGTGCGCGTCCTTCGTGTACTCCCTGTATGAGTGTGTCTGAC
>UZAN01044998.1:9143-22577 GCA_900618425.1 Echinostoma caproni
GTTATATTTCTACATTGATAAAAAAAAAGAAATTAAACGTATCGACTCAGCCTATGGGAATCAACTCCAATGCAGCCAAAACAGCAGACATCTATGGAAAGGAATTCGGATCCTATGTGAAGCTAAATCCAGACCAAATAAATGCATTGTGGACGTTGAGAGTATAAATCCGGCATTTGCACATCCNCCGAATAGTGATCCTCCCGTTTCATGGATTCCGGAAGACGCTACTAATATAACCCCGTTCCCGAGAGAAGAAATATTTAAACTCCTCCGTACAATTAAATCATCCACCGGTATTGGTCCCGACAGTCTATCTTCATTCCTTCTGAAGCATGGTGCCCTTGCTCTAACGGATGCTTTTACTTCCATCCTCAACACATCACTTAGTTCGTATTCTGTTCCCGATTGCTGGAGACCCGTCACGATCATACCCATTCCAAAACCGTGTAGATCCAGCACTCTGTCCAAATGTTTCCTTCCTATTGCTTTAACGTCGTGCGGTCTTAAATTGTCAGAACGTGCCATTCTCAAACGCCTTTCTGCTTTCTTCAGTACCCCTAAAGACCCTCTCCAGTTTGCGTATAAATCAAACAGGTCCACTTTGGATGCTGTTGCCTCCCTCGTTCATCACGTTACCAAATCTTTAGACGCATCAGCGAAATCTGTAAGATGTGTTTTCTTAGATTTTTCACTGGCTTTTGACTCTGTTCCACGTTCCTTCCTCCTTCGTAAACTGGAATCATTTGGCTGTCCCAAGAACCTACTGGCGTGGCTTATCGACCACTTTACAAACAGAACTCAGCATACTCGGTAGGAAAGCATCTAAACCACCCGTGAACAGTTCGGGAGTGCTACAGGGTGCCGTATTGTCTCGGTTCTTGTTTTCCGCTTACATCAGTGTTCTGTCAGCGAGTTCTCCAGCCCAATTATTTAAATATGCTGATGACGTAGCCCTCTGCGAAGCCGTTTCTGTGCTTGACGATCTTCTAAATTTCTCGAATAAACTATTGCATATCCACGAATTTTCCGTTCGTTCTGGACTGTTTCTTAATTTATCCAAGTGCTTCGAATGCACTTTCTCCCTCTCTTGATCTATTTATCCCCATGATCCTTCTGTCATAAAAACAGATCCTTTCCCCTTGAATCTGCTCTCAATCTTCCAATCTCCATTCTACTCTTTTATCCAAATCAGTGCCAAAAGGGCAGCAACCAAAACGGGCGCACGAAAGTGCATGGCTAATGGTTGTAAAAACCGAAAATCGTATTATTCCCATGTTTTCTTCAAACCACAAATACAGAAACGTGGAATATAACAATCCAGGAAAGCATCACTGGCACTTGAAATTCGGCAGTCATCATGAAGTGGTTCCCTGTTCAACTGGTAGCATTTCAATCTGTGAGGCCGTCCTTCCGGTGGAAAGATGTTTAGGGCCAATCGATAAATACTCGTCGCAGAACCGTGACCAGCGCTACCAATACGCTCATCCTCACTGTAACAATCAAAATAATGCGAAGAAACGTGGACACTGTCAAAAGCATCACAATAAAAAACCGTGAAACCGAATACGCTGATTGTTACGAGAACACGATAAATACAAATAAGGGAACGCAAGGTGAATAGAGAACAGATGTGTGACAGATGGGAAACGAAGGGAAAAAGGAAAATAAGAAGTGTAATGCAGGTTATTTGAAAGAAACAAAACCTCGTAAAATTGGTGCCCCGTGTTTCTAGGTGGTGGTATTTTTTTGCTTTGGTTGACTCTCATACAAATCACTGTACGGTGCATATAGTTACAGGAATTTATGCGGTCGACAGCCGGGGCAAACCCTGCATACACAATACATAAAGCTAACTGTGATGATTTTTGCAATTTAATATTCAATACCCTACAGGTTACAGATGCGAATCCAACTTCAGTCCTGTTGTTGGGTACAAACAGGACATACACATGAAGCAAGGCAATTGGAATTATCAGTTGCTCGTGAAACAACAACCTTCAAATTCCTTTGCCAAAAAAGTGAATGCACCATTTGCTGTGCCAAACTGTTCTGAAGTGTGATTTCGAGGTCAATTGCCCACTGCTAAGCGGCCATAGGGGTGGGATAGTTACCAACTTGCAAGAGAGAGAGCATCTTGTGGGGTGAGATTCTTTCAGTGTTTCTATTTTAAACCGATAGTATCATGCGAGTAGACAGAACCAATCGAAGGAATCCAGAGAGAAATCCACGCGTCTTTTTCGAAGGAATTTCGGAAATCGTTAGTAGTATGTGACGGTAAGAATCGAACTCCACTCAGGATTGTGAATACAAAAACACTATACATAACAAGAATGACTGGTTTAAGATTTTTAAGATGTCAAAACAATGCGCAGCATAGAGCATTTTCTTATAAAGCTTAGACTCACTTGATTGTCAACCTGTTGCTCATTTGACACATATTCATCCGTTTGGCATCCCGTGGAGACACAGGGTAAAACATTTGAATGAACAAAATTTAACTGTTTTGTCAGTTCGGTGCAAGAAATTTTGGATGTTTCCAAGGCAGCACGAGTTGCATCTAGTTCTTGACGCGCGGAGGACAGTTCAGTCTGGACCGGTGTGAAGTATTTTAAGGAAATTACGGGAATGGGAGATTAAAACGTTGTGTAAAGTAACCAATGCACAAGCGTAAATACCCCCATTCATGTGAAAATATAAACGAAACAAAACGCCGGGCATGGTGATACTGCATTCAGTTGCGCACCAGCAAAGGTAACTCGATGCAAAAATCCTGCCAGACGTAGAGGAGGTTTCATTTAGAAAGGGCGCCGACCTCAAGTGTACAGATAACACTGTACTGCCGGCAATGATGTGGATAATAGAAAGATATTCCGCTGAGCGAATGCAATCTCGTTCGGTTTACAAAAGATTGGTTCACTATTTATTTTAACCTTGAACATGATCTTTATGATTTAATGGGAATTCGTATTGACCTACGAAATGTAATTCTGGGGGATTAAATGAATTACCTGGGGGAGTGAGACCCACATAAGAACAACAACATACAGACCCAAGTTTGTGAATTGGTATGGAATTACGAAGACCATGTTTAATGCCTGCAGCCATGCGCCCAAACGGGTTGTGTAACCGAGATGTAGGAGCCTTGGTTCCCAGTTCGGCAATCACATACAAATGATGCGAACTGCAGATTAATCCCAATATTGACAAAAAAAGTTATCCAGTGCACTTTGTCGAGCGCTACCCAAATTCTATCTGAAATAACGTACGTGTACTTCACATCGAAGCGGAGAAGGCGGTTCCATGAAGATGACGAAACTAAATAGGAATTAAATACAACGGATATTTTGAGCGTCATTTGGCTTTTCCTGAAGGAGCATTTAAGTGTGAACTGCCAAGCGGGAGCGTATTGTGCACGGTTGACGGCTATCCCTTAGCTTATTGATCGGTCGATAGATGCGGATTCAATTTAGGGATTCACATATCCCTGTTACGTGGACGAGTTTCCTTTGAGATCTTTGGATCAAACAACTGACGGTGCCCACCTAATACGGAGAAGACGGGGAGTCTAAGCTTCATTACCCTCAACCTGGTATATCCCATCTATTGAGGGATTTTTCAGGATGTGACCTCAGGTGCGCGCCTCACTTCCTCGGAGCCATTGGTGAGAATGGGACGAATAATGGAGGTGAAACATGCTTCAAGGGACAGACATAATAGTCTACCAGCGACTATTTTTATCAGATACGCCTAACACTGCTTCCAACTTGAAATGTTTGAGGCATCGCAATGAAAACCGTTTATCTGCCGAGTCCAATCAGTCCTAATTTATGGCAAAGAGACGCCGCTGTTACGTACAAAAGATTAACGAAAACTATTGTTGTCCACACATTGTCTGGGTCTGATGCAACAACCGGATGAACCGTATCAAAGTTGGACGTGCAATAGTCGAGATTGTGCATTAATGTAAATCCATAACCTCCATGAAATTGTGACCAGTGATAAATATAATATGTCACCAGCTGCACTTTCTTGGTGTGTAATGTTTCCGGGGCAGGTGGTGATAACAGTGGCCAGATTATGACCGAGAATGAAAGTAATGAAAACCGTACTTAGTTAATTGGGTCATGCCGATTATGTTTCACTTTCCGATCATGGACCTCGGAACTAGCATAATCAATGACCTGATATCCCAAGACTTGCTTAGCGACACCCATGCACCTACTCACTTTCATTACGCGACTGATTGTTTCCATATATTCCACATCTCTATTTCGATAAAACCCTTTCAAGTTCATTCTTATTTTTTTCATCATTGATCGATCAGATCCGACAACACTGGAGACCGAAGTACTGAAGTGACGGGTTAATAGTTTTGCAAACTGAATTAGAATTATGTAGTCCCAAAGCTGAAATTCGTTCCGTTTATTACTGTTCTATAAGGCCAACGGCAGCTATACCACACGTATGGTAAACAGGAGATTACAGACCATTTGATCGAGTTACATTACCCAACTAGTAAGACAGCTTCTCACTACGATCATCGCAAACCAATCAGAAGGATCTATTATTATGCACGACTGACTGAGCATTAGCGTTCAAAAGAATTTCCTCGTTTCGATTGGCAATGGATCTCGGTGGATGATACCCGTTTAAAAGCACTGAACAGCTGTTAGGACATGGATCGCGAATCCGCGGGTTAGGCGTGAAAACGATTAGCTACACGGCCTATGCGGGGTTGCGTGAATCAAAGAGTTTCTTGTAGGATTTCCCAGATTATGCATAATGTATCCCATTTTGGGTTCCACAAGGTAAAATCTCACTGATTAACCGAATGAGATTGCAACTTATTTACCGTCGAACTGAATATGGAGCCATTGGATTGCATACAAGTGCATGTTGCTCAAATCTAGGTACATACTTAATTACTAAAGCGATATCACCATAATTCGCTGAAAGAAAACTGTCACTGCACTCAACCGTTTGGTAAATTACTTCGTTTCTTTGGGCCACGATCGCGTGACACAAAGTACGGCAACGAGGAAGGAATATGAAGAAGTTTTCTTACAAGTAGACTTACCTCAAGTGAAGAGATTTTTGACGCGGCTACAGCGAGATTTTCCACTTTCAACGTTTCCAATTGGGCTTGTAGATTAGCGATCTCGTCCTATAAAGGATTTTGACAATAAAGCAATGGAGCTTCAGTAACCTACGAATGCTTTGGGATTAAAAGAAAAAAGGAGTCGGTCGCGTATCGACAACAAGTGTCAAATAATCCGGCACTTGACTTTTCTCGTGGCAACAAACTTTTACAAATCATACTAACCCACGCTGAGTTAAATTTCGGTTCACAATCCGCAGATTTCAGGTCAGAAATTAGTGATTGTAATGAAAGTCTGAAATGGAGATAGACCACATCCTTATCCGATCACATAGCGGCAACGAAATTAGTTTGACAAGACAGAACCAGTCACTCGTTCCTATGATTATATATATATATATATATATATATATATATATATATATATATATATATATATATATATATATATATNAAAAATCCATTTTCCGAGTACCACTATATGAATGAACTCACAAAAGATTGCCGGATAAGCATACCTGACGGTTGGCAACAGCCGCAAAATCGGTCGTGTGCTTCCAGGGAAATTTTGTCAAGTAATTGACATATTACTCATTGTAGAATACATTTACTCTTATTGCTGTGCCCATCACATAACGCGAGTAACTGGCCAACACAGCAACAGATCAAGTGATGAGAATTCCTTCCCAACAGAAATGGTTAACAGCTATATTGCGTCAATTTTTGTACACAATTAACTGTGTAGAACCGGAAAACTGAGAGACAATGGATAACCCCACAGAGCACTCACACAAGTATTCTTCCGAGAGGAAAAGGTAGATCAACTTGCCCCTTATTCTTTTAATTCAGTCCCTTTAGTAGGTGTCTGCTTTTGATGAGGAGGTTCTGTGCTGTTCCGACCTGTGTCTAAAACAATTAACCTGACATTTGAAACTAGTGGTTTTGATCGTTGTGAAGTGGTAAACTTTTCTCGAACGAAGTGAAGTAAATAAGGAATATAAGGAAGTAAGGAGCGCGGCATTGTTACCAAACCAAAGTGTAGCATGCTCCCAAGATGCAACAACAATTAACCAAAGGGGACCTGCTCCCAGTTATTTTCCAAATAACTAACTTTGCATNGTGAGTGGGACAAATTAAAGATGGGAGTACAGACCTGATCGTACATCTGCTGTCGTAAGAAAATGTGTTCAGATACCCACAAATTTACATGAAGACCCGGATCAATAATCAGACCTATGGGTAATGAGAGGGCGGAAGGTATCATGCAGCTGAAAGACAACAAATATCATGGTGAAACGACAATACGGTCACTAACCGAGAAGGGGATCGGAGGAAAAACTAACCAATCGGATGTGAATCGGTCATGTTGCCGATTTATAAGAGCGATGACAGATCCTCTTGTGAAAACCATAAAATAACATCATTCCAAAATATCTCATTCCATTATTTATCGCATGTACACGGCGCATACGCGAGAATTAACCCGCTTCAAATCTGGGTAAAGCCGCAACAACCATATATTCACCCTCAAACATTCCTTACATATAATCATCGATCTTTATTGATCTAAAAGAGGCACTCGACAGCATTGTACTCTGGTGTGGCCTCAGCGTGGAGAGTTTACCGGAAAAGTTTATTTCACTATTACGATCGCTTTATACGAATAGCTGAAGCCGAGTTCCAGTTCATGGCTCTTCCTCACCCGAGTTCACCATCGAAATCGGTGTTCGTCAGGGCTGCCCTCTCTTTCCTCGTATTCAAATTCGTGATGGCTGGGATTCTGGAAGCGACCCTGTCGGGCGAAGATAGCACCATAGTTGCGCTTCCAGATGGCAGGTCCTCATATCCGGAGTCTGCGGATGAAACTGCTCTCCTAAATGAACATCGAAGTAATTTTCAAGTTTTGTGTTATGGTTTGAATGCTAATATAGCTACGCTCGGCTTGCGTTCTGCGATTCGAAAATGACCGAGCTTCTAACCTCGCTTTACGTGGGAAAGCGGTAGAAACAGTGGACCAAGTTAGCTATTCAGACAGTTATAACTCGTCTAATAGACGCATCAGTGATGAAGTGTCGGCATGCATATGGAAGACTCCGATGGTGCTTGCCAATTCGAGATATCTATGATTAGGTGGCAACATCCGATTGTCTTTGAAGGGTCGAATGTATGCTGCAGCAGTTGAGCCGGTGATATGACTCAGTTGTAAGCAGTGACGCTTGTGGAACTACACGAAAGTCTTCCCTACTTTAGTTCAATTACGTTCTATCTTAAACCTGGCACAGCCTTCAGCTTTTTACATCTGTCTCCTTCGTACAGGCAGTCAAAAAGCAACAATTAAAACCGCCGCGTGAAACTGATCAGAACGAACGAATACAACCTAAAGACAGTTAACCAGTAGAAAACAACAGCGCAAAAAAGGAGATAAACACTTACATGTGCTAGTTGCAACTGACCCCTGAAAACGGACACTTCCTTCCCCAATTCCTCACTATTTTTCTGGTTATCACGATTCACTTGATCTTGTCTGCCAGTTCCATCCATTGTTGAGGCATCCTGACAGAGGACACGGTGAGAAGAATTAGTTATCTAGCGCACACATCTGTCTACTAGGATTATGCAACTCAGATCACGTGCAGTTGCCATTCGGTGGGTCGAAAATGAACAGGTGAACGGATTATTGTAGCATTAGATTATGAGCGAGGGGCAGAAGCCCAAAGAAACTCGACTGTTCGAATAGATGAGAAATCAAGAGGATGCACTGACAACCACAACAGCAACTTGCGCTTAGAGACCGCATTATTATTTTGAATATACTGCACATCCTATTGTGCGATGTAAAGAATATAACATACCCTCTTTGTGTTTGACTCAACATATACAGAAATAAAGGAGTAAGTAAGAATAAGCTATTTGAAGGATTTCACTGCACATAAGTAGCTGCATCTGAATGCTCCCCTTCATATCTGATCCACTGGTCAAAAAAACAGGCTACGATGACACATTCATGCGAATAAATGAAATCTATCAGTTGACGAAAAGGTCTGGAACAGATAGATCGCTATCCTGCAAAACAGAGTACAAAGTTGTTTCGTTGTCGGACATAACGAACCTCATACAAAACTGATTGACCAGGAATGTTCGATTTTACTGACAAAACAAAGTGTCTGGAAAAAAAACTGGACACCAAAGACATACTCCATTGGGTCCGGGTGGGACTGACACTTTCTTCAATTCCGTTAACTGAGCTTCTAGATTTTCGATTTTCTGATTCTTTTGAGCCAACTCCTCACGATTGGTCTGCAATGACAATAAGGTTGATCTAAATATTGTGTACACCTACGTGGACGGTGATGTTTGAAGAGCCTTTTTGGCGAGTCAACTGGAAAATTCCGATTTTATAAAATGTAAATAGATTTTTCCTCTACCAGAAAGGTAGGAATCATGATATGTGGTTGGGAAAGCGTTGAAACGAGGAATGCTTTTGGATCACGAGTCGGAAAGCGCTCAGAGTCATGAGGTTAGTCGGAATAGTTGTGCGAGTCCCCTCCTATCAGCCGAATGTCTCGTGTCTGCAAGGAGCACTACAGATACACTCAAGATGGTTTTTCAGGTATGTGTTCAGGCAAACTATATTGAGCTCTTGGGATTGTTTGAGACAACTACCTAGTTATTCGGCTTACACAATCGGAGGAAACTGGGCAGGTGATCATGGATAAGGTGAGAACCGGTAATTTAACTTAAAGGTTCATGGAATTTACAAGCCGGTTAACGAATGGTACACCTGAAGAAACAGCAAGTAGGGATACGGAGCTTGTCTTCTAGACGCTAGACGCCATTAAAATTACCTTCTAAATATAGCTCTTTTTTCCTTGCAGCTATCCTCTGGGGCCTCTGAGATTCATCAAGGAAATTCCTCTCGATGTATTCTTCTGGATGGCCATTACTCAGCGGAATTTTCCACAGGTTTTCTAGTTCTTCGTCGAAATTATTCTTCGAGCAGATACCTCCTACATTATCCGATTGGGGACCAAAAGATACACAGGTACAGCTTAAAAGTTTCAAAACCAAGAAAAAAAATAATATTCCGTCTATGCTAGTTACGAACATTTTCATCGCTTTAACCTGTTTCCATAAAGCCTCATGGAATTAACATAGAGAAAATTGCACGTTAAATTAGCAGTGCTATTTGCTTTGTTGAACGTTGTTCACAGAATTTCCATGATTTTTTTATTACCAGGGGGAAATTGTCATCTGCGTTCATACAGGAACGCGTCACTGTATTATTCGCTATCTAGTTTTGCGGCGAATACTTCTTTCAATAGACGTTCGTCGAGAGAAACCTCAGCCAGTCCATTTCTTTTCGATAAATAACTGAATTAGGACTGGAAACAGAAAACAAACCTCAGCTGAACATATGAATTCAAATACCCCCCCCCCCCTCCACCACCACGGATAAAACCGTGGAGATAAAGACATTTTATTCTGTCGACGCCTCACGAGTTCATTGGGCGACTCCGAATGTTTTCGTCAATTTGCGTCCCGAAAATTTCTGATTGTTTGAGCGCACCTTAGTAGAATCTCCTGGATACAGCAGGTATTGTGATTATCAAGTCTTCTTCGCTTTGAACAGTACGTTTCATGACAGGATAGATTTCAGCTTCAGAGAGACAAATGTGAGATGTGAGCACTGACAGCCGATGATCGGGTTAAACAACGCCCTGCAAAAGCATTGGAATGTTCGGTCTTGGCGGGGAACCGCATAGAACGCAAATCACTAGATGAATTTCGAGCTCTAAAATCATGACAAGCTTAGGAAGATGTTCTTTGATTAGGTCACTGGGGAGTAGTTTACAAAAATCAAGTTCGTGAACGAAATCAAAGCCGGCTTGTTAAACACATCCTAATGAAGCGATAAACTTGATTCAAGCGAGAGTAAAATATGCGGTAAGGATTTAAAATGATGCGGGCAAATCATGCGACGAGACAGGAAAAGTGAAAACGCTCTCACCTCCAATAGTGACTCGATTGTAATGAATTTGGTTTGATTGTCCAGAAAAACGTTAAGTTTACCTTCCAGTTCCTTGTCCCTATGAGTATTGGAAACAAACGCAAAAAAACAATAAATTCCGGGTTCAGGCGCAAATGAACAAAAGTATGGAATAGTAAAAATGTGATTCGGAATTCATTTCCGACGGAGCGCTAAGGTAAATTACTTATTTGCAGAAGTCTCATCGCTTTTCAGTGCTAGCAGTATGTGGTCCCGTTTTTAACATGAGACTATAGGTGTAGATCAAGGGTGCCGAAAAAACAATATGCAACTGATTAGTTTACTAATTCTATTCGACCTAATGAAGAAATTACAAACAATAATAAATAATGAGAGTAAGCGGCTAATGCGAAAACTTGATGCGAACGCGAAAAAATGAGGGTATCTAAAAATAGTTTGTATGTTGGATGTGACACATTTTTACAATACAAATAATACGCTATCTGTTATTTGTTGGGATAATATCAAATCACGTTTTATCCGCATTAACTGTACATGGATATTTCCGTCTAGCATAGTAACATATTCCTATCTTGTTCTTCCACGTTTACCTTCTTAAAAACCCTCGTGTACCTTCCTACAACCGCGAAGTGGTTTAGAAAAAACTATTTAGAGTTATTAACTGCTATAAGGCTCTTCTACTGAGACCTTACTTTGGTCTTTTAAACTCCCACGTTGGTTGTATGTAACTGAATTAGAGCTGAATGTTTGCCATAACTGAGAAAAGCACAGTGTACCCATATGGTCAAGTCAGTAGATAACAACAAACTCTTCAGAAAGATAGAGGAATAAAATCAAAGCGATATCAACTAACCAACTAATGCCGCACAGCTCAACAAACTCGAACGAGATTCGGCGATCGCACTTCATGCCATTGCCGAAGGACATCGTATCGATTACGAAAACACGAAAATTCTTCAACGAGGTTTTCGAACGAACACCGGGCGCCTATACGCCGAGGCTTTGGCAATTAGTGCCCATCCTGAGTGTGTAAACAGAAACGACGGGACAGGGGTTTCGAGCATCTGGACAGCATTAACATCACTTGCCAGCACTCGTCCCAACGCTGATTTGACCTCAGATAACCCCGTTCCCACAGACAAACATTGAACAAACGGATGTGCCCAACCTCCGATCCGGATCAGTGATGTACACACAGGCACGGACACAGAGGTATATGCAAACGCACGCACGCACGCACGCACACACACACGCAGTACGTGAGAGGCTAGTTGGCAAAACTGTTCCTGACTCATTCGATTGTAAAAGTCGCCTTGATAAAGGTTATCCGCGGTAACCGAAACGTTGGCTTATTTCACCTGCACCGACATCGCTGTGTTTTCCCAAAATTACAATTTGTATAAAACAAATCACATGGTGCATCGTTTTTTCGATACACTCCGAACGTTGTTCGGGTTTGACACGTCGATATCACCTATCTTTTGACAAACAAGCGACATTAGTCAATCGCCTGTTAGGTCATGGAAACACAAAAAACAATTTCTTCTGCAACGCAAATGAAAACATGGCGTTCGAATCAAATGATTACTGTCTCTGCTTAATACGGCATTAAAGTGAACATACGAACCCATACAGTGCGATCTCTTGCATCGTCCACAGTGGGTCGTTCATCGATCATGTAACCCGGCACTGTCGAAATACGATGTAAAGAATTAAGACTAATGATAGTTACTTTTGGCAATGCATCAGATGGAAAACTAGGAGTTGAACATGTGCTATCATTAAAAAACTGCGAAAAAATCGAGTGGGACAATGTGCGAAATAGTTTTGAACAATCACGAAAGTCATTGATTCTTTCAGGACACAGTGCACGCGCTCACAATGCCACATAAACTTGGTGCACTGAATGATTTAGCAAATTAAAAATGGCACCTGAAAAACAGATTTCCCAGACAGCACTATTGAGCATTTTAAGTGGAACATTCACCTTCTATGTGGTTTGAACAATAAAAAGGGAATATTTCGCACCAAATTTCATAAGACTTACTTGAAAACAAAATCTGAAGCGATGGGCGATCCGCTTATTATCATTTCTAGAGCGGTTTCCTGAAGGGAAATTCATGTAAGGAACGCAGTCAATTTTAAACGAATGCGTTCACACAAATTGTGTTGAACACAGTAGGATTATCAAGCCTAACTTCCTTGTAACGGGTGAAATTTTGAGAGTGCAGACTGCTTCAATTTGCCAACCATTGTTATCTGATAACGAATTTAGGGTTCGTCGACAGCACTGAACTCTTATCGGAGGATGTAATGGAGAGGTTATAGTTTAGTTCAGTATTAATGAATGAGCAAAGTTTAGCGACTTCACGGCCGCTTTTTGACCGGATTCACCACAAAATGAGATTTTCACCAGAGTTTATCTTCTGTCCCTTTGCTTCTCAACATTCTGATGGATATTACTTAGAGAGGGTTCTTTCATCTTCAGATGATTTGGGTGTCGATATGCTCCCCGACAGCAGGTTGTCTGATCTGGAATACACGGACGACATTGTACCGCTGAGTTACAGGTTTTTCTGGATAGTTTCTGTGCTACTACAGATATTGCGGCCATGCATTTTCAACTTTCGAAGTATGAAATGCTGTTAGATGATCTGGTTGGTCCTACTCACGATCTCATTTCAATCGGGGAGGAGTGGTAAAAAAGTACGCAAATTACTGCATTAAAAATGTCATTTCGTTAGGGACAAAAACGTGTGTACTCCAAGCGCCCAAACCGGTGAGCAACCGAACATGAAGATAAGGTATGCTCACCAGTCCTATCTGACCATGGACCGTTAACGCAGAATGTCGCTGTTGGAACATAGCAGTCTGTGTGGTGAATCTGATGGGGCGTTACATTAAAGCTCAGTAATTGCAGTGGAACAACTATTTACAGCAGTTTGCTGTACGAGTGTCAAAGTCGAAGTTTCATCAGGTGAAATACATACAAGCGGTTGGTTTTGTTGTTCCACGAGGTTTTTCACACCACTGGATTGATTTGCCGATGATCATAGAGATGAGGAATATCACAAATTTGCGTTGTTTCGTGTACTGCTATGGATGTCGAAATTCAAGACATGGCAATGTTTCATCCACTTTGTGTTTGAATGAATCAATCGTGAGAGCAGAAACAACGTTTGGTTATATGGAAATCCAAATACTACAAACTCTGAGCGCAAATGAATGACACCGGCATTCTATTCGATAGTTTGGAGCACTAGTTTCAATGATTACCCCCTGAGGTGAGCGCTGATCGACAAAGTGAACAGTGAATGACATGGGT
>UZAN01044999.1:10718-22992 GCA_900618425.1 Echinostoma caproni
GTCACACTTGTCTGAAAAATAGAATTGGTAAACCATTTATACAAATCAAATCAAATTAACAAATAAAAAATGTATAGGTATCTGTAATTGTAGTACCACTACCACTGATACTAGTGCAGTACTCATTTCGAAAATGATATTGGTAATTTTTCCTTCAAGCCAAACATTATTACAGGAGAGTAATGGGGGGATTTGGTTCAATTCCCAAGGGGAAACTCGNACTCGTCAAGTATATAGCAAATGAAACGTGAACCGAAATTCTACGAAGCGCTGTACAGCTATTTCGACCTGATTGCTCTTAAGTGGTTTCTATACAGCTATGGCACTGGATTGGTTACCGAGAGACCGATTGCTGGTTTTGGACGATATTAGAAACACAAACCGTGTGAATGAAATAAAATACACACTCTGCGAAACTCCCTGCTCCTCATTCTTTACATACTTAGTCAGAAATGTCACATGGCATAGTATTAATACATGCCAGTTGATATAGTAGTGTTCCCCTTAACGCTAATTGGTCATACTCCGAAACATTGAGACCCTATATCGAGAAAAGTACATCGTGCAGGGAGATGTTTCTATTTTAAAATCACATTGTAATGTCCTTTGTAAGCTACAAGAGTACTGTATAGCGGTTGGGTAGACACGGAGCTGCTGGTGCATCACTGTAAGATAAGCAGTATCGGTTGAAATAACCAACTGAATTGGACGAGGTCATGTTACTATTAGCAACGAGTTAGGAGTCGAACTTGATAATTTATTCATGAGTGATCATCACTGATGAAAATTCAAGGTTGAAGATAAGATCAACGCTCCTGCTTGGGATGAAATGTACGAAAAAGTAAACTAATGCACGGAGGTTGTGTATCGGGAGATTTGAACAAGCGTAGTCAGATGTACACCCCGACTGTGTGAGTTTAGGTTTACGAAAGACACTATCTATCTGCTGAATTCATTCAATGATTCCTAATTGGCAATGGAATAAATTAAGGAAAATTGAAATGATTTACGAACTTAATGGAACAAAATCAATGCCTAGATCAAAACTTACGATCCTTTGTAACTTTATCTACCATCTGCATCGAAAAGGATAACCATGGTTCAATGCGGTTTCATGAAATTATTACAACCATAAATGTCTCTATTTTGTTGAAAGAGTATTACATTTTCGTTTATCATTTTCCTCTTCAGATTACATATAAAGTACAAGTGAGAGAGATATACGCGCCAGTTTGACAGGTATCAACTAAATCAGCGATTCTGTTCAAGTGTTTACAGTCGATCCTCTTCTGCTTCTGTCACAGTAGCACGGGATTCAATCCAGAATAATGCGACTGAAAGCAAGCANCTGGATTGAACAAACAAAAATACGATTCATCACTCGAATAGATGAATGAACAATCAGATGGTGCCCCCGACAGAACAATTTGAGCAAGGAAGCCAGAGCTATAAGGGACATAGGCTCTATTTTGAGTTTTAATCCATTAAACCAATTTTGATTGGAAACATGGGATCAGTGAAGGTGAATTTTAAGACCAAATTACAATCGCAACGTGACTGCACAGTAGTGCTAAGGGCCTTAATCCAACACAAGAAATCAGNGCCTTAATCCAACACAAGAAATCAGAACATACAAGAAAATGAGTTGATTAGCCCAGAGTGAACGACTTCATGAATGTTTGTGAGAGCACATCGATCAATGGACGGCCTAAAACTAGGTCACGCTGGCGCACCGACACCACGAATTGAAAGAGTCTGGATCAGGGTTTGGCATGGGCAATTGCGTCATGTGCTTGGATGAACAATAGGAACCGATGGACGAATGCGCACAAAGCCCTGGAGAACAAAAAAACACTGGGAGATCAAATGAGACTGTATTGCGACATTATTCGCGCTCAGCCAGTAAAGCAATACTTCTCTTTCATCCTGAATGTACGTCCGGAGATCTCAATGAATGGATTACGTGTGGAATAGAAATAATCGCCATTCACTAATCAGACTTTGTTCTGAGTATCATTAGTTTTGGGGTTGAAGACTCCTTGACAAACCACCAATTCCATACTCCTTAGCGTGAATTTGTCGTCAAACCAGTTGCTAAGTTGCTAAATGTGAAACAAAATTTGTATCAAGCGTGTGCTCTGGTCAATCAGCTTACTGTTTATTTGACAACCAGCTGGTAAAGCGTACGCAGACCATTGTTGTAAGTGGCGCCCATACATGGATCCGAATCCCACAGAGACTCGCACTCCGTAACTGAATGAACACGTGCTCATTGCTGCTCCGCGCCCTGATCTCATCTGTGTTCTTTTGCTGACAGCATTCAATTTCGCTGGATTTTTTCTCCACTGTCTTACGTTATTAGACCACGGACTATTTAGCGATTGGATCGTGACATCTACAAACTGTTTCTAGTTTGCTGGATAGATGTATTCAATCAGTTAAAGAAGAGGCGAAAAGCTCTTACTCCTGAACTATGATGTGCACATGCCTAACTCTGTGTACAAAAATATGACAGGCTGCACGTGATGTTTTGCTATCGCAGATTAGATCCGGAAAGCTCTCCCCAAAACCCATGGTATCTGATCGAAAAGGCTGCAAAACATAGTGCACTTTTAATAGTTTTGATGTATTAAATAAGTGTGTAAGGTCTCTTTTGGAAAGAATCATCTAATGGAATTTTACGAGAAAATGTGACTCAAAAATTCTTTTCACCCCTGATCGTGGACTACGATTGATGTCTTACACTGAAAGGATACCCGACCAGTATTATTCAGCTAAGTAGTTTGAATGCTAGGGTTTTAAAGCTGCATCGATTGTAGGAAACCGAGAAAATTAAATGGAGAAAAATAAAATATACCTAACAACTATCAGGAAAAATCTCTGATGTTTTTTTGATGAACAATATTCAACTATGACCATCTGCAGTGATGTGAGGTTATGCCAGCCAAACACAAAGCCGGCTTAACAAAGTGTCCCAACAGAGGGACAATTAATGCCGACAACATCAATTACGATTCGGCCGAATACTAAACACCAAAACATCGCGGCAACTCGGTGTCCTGAATTTCGTTAGTGCATTTGTTCTCTCTCCTTTCATTATGACGATCAAAATTTGAAAAAACGTGGAAAACAAACCATTTTTCGCGACTTTAGTAGCCGCGACCAATTGGAATACATGATGAGAGCACAAATTGGCTAAAACTCTCGGTTTCCGTACATCTTAATCATTTCATTCTAACGCAGCAGTTACATATGGGGATTTACGCAGGAAAGGAATGTAATAAAAATGTACCATAGCTTGCATCATAACCGGTCCACGCCGATAAACATATTATTCACTTTTCTTTCACAAACCTTGTACGCACTGCGAGTTTGGCAGCCGTCAGTGAAGTTCGCTTCACTGTATTTCGCTGTACGATGATGATGATTTCATAACTCCCTAGCTGCAAGTGGTTATGTTTATCGTGTTATAATAGCATGATTAAGATGACGAGCTTGTTTGCCAATTTGTGTTCTCATCGTGTGTTCAATGAGCAGTGTAGATTGAAGTTATTTTCCTCAATCCACATCAGTCTGATGTCCAATGTCCTAATGATCCGTCTGTGCTATACCAGATGATTTACCAAACCGAAAACAAACTAATAAAAAGAAATTGTCGTTGCACTTTTACTCGATACAACTATCAGGATGGCAATCGGTGGTCACAACTCAGAGATTCATTCACACACTTCTTGAACTGTCTGTGTATCTGGTGCGGGAGGTCGACCGTTCTGTTTCGACCGATCGCTGCTCATTCAAAAGCACTCACAGTTGTCAGGCATTGAAACATAAACTTAACGAAACAGGAAAAAACAGATTTGGTCTGGCTGAATGCATCAGGTGTGCGTTTTGGGAAACATACGAACAGATCAACCGTCTCAATCAGCTGAAGTAAAAACCGGCCAGACGATCTGGGAAAAATACACAGAGTTTTCTACAACAAGGATTGTTTCAGAGTGGAATAACTATGTTCCAGAAGACGCCAGTGACTACGGAAGAGATGAGTAATAATGTGAAAATGCTTGTGTCTTCAACCGTCTAGCTCAACTCTGTTCAGAGTGGAAAAAATTATTACTGCTTTCCACTTCTGTGGTGGATAACTGGTTTTTACACAATCTTCCATGGTACCACCCATGTGGGAAATATGCGGCAAAGTGGCATCCGCGGCGCCAATTGAACCTTTTCTCTTATCCGACACTCATTGGCAGCGCGGATGCCACTTTAAACATATGTCCGTGGGTAGAATACTTTACCTACCTCAACTTAATACTCCATGGAGTACCTGATACATAGTTATCATCGTTTGTAGGATTGTGGATAACTGTAACTCACCCTTATCATCACATCCCTCATTCATTAAACTGTAGGGACCGCACAGATAAAAACAGGCTGTGAAAAGATGCGACGGGTTGACCAGTCACGCAATAAGGATAAGAATCTATACGAGGAAGTTGAGTGGTAAAGGGAGAAGCTGCAGCTGGCAGGTTGTTGCCATTGGCATTCTGGATTGAATGCAATAGTCAGCCCGGGAATGACAGAGAAAATGTGACTTCTGTTAGCTAGTGCTCAAATTTGATCTTCATATTCAGGTGAGATACTGGTAAGTTCTTTTACTGTACCCTTGTACTACTCTTAAGTATCTTGTCAAGTGTGCTTTTCAATACCAGAAATATGTAGGCAATTGAATTTGGTTCGAAGGAATCCGTGATATTCGAGAGAACTTCGACCTAAATGCAATTTGCTCACTGGGTCTAGATTGAATCCAATCATGCAATGATTCATTTGAACATTCACCTCTGAGCACGGTGATTGATATTGTTCGATCTATCTTAACGTGATTCATTTCTTTATCCGGCCGACCGAGATCAATCATCATCCAGTTCGTTCATTCGGGTCTACGAAGCCCACTTGATCAACGGTCGCAGGCATAACTTTCCCGGGTGGGGAAACAAACAGCCGAACCCCACTCCAACTCACCGAAACTATTATCCGCGCTCGGCAACTCACTGCCGGTGAAGTTAGGTCATGAGGACTGGACGGGGTTATAACAGACCCTGTTCCATCGGTGATGGGTGAAAAATCAATTATTCAGATGCGGTGGAAATGTTTGTGATTTCCGACAAAGAGCACTGAACAGCTGTTTCGTCCTGTTTGGGACTCATCAGCAGTACGTACTTTTTGTGTTGCTGTCAGGACTCAAACTGTACAAGGTGATGACCGTCGACCGTTTAGCTCAGGGGTAAGGTTTTAAAGTCCCGACCCAAATGTTCGCGGTTCAAGTCCTGGCAGGGACACAAAATGTATGCATTGCTAACGAGTCCCATACAAGACGAAACAGATGTCCAGTGCTGTTTGTCGATCAACACAAACATTTCCATTGCATGTGAACGCAATAAATTAGTGGGGAATGAACGATCTCCCAAAGAGTGAAATCCACACCCACGATCATGAACGGCGCCTGGTGCCTCTGAACAATCAATGAAGCTTATTCAAGCTTGATACTCTAAAAAGAATAAGAACAATCACTTTGTGGATTTCCTAGCAGAATGCGATTGATTGTATTCACTGGAATTTACAACGAATTCACTCAAAATTACGCCAGATTTACAGTTTCAACAGTTTCACCTGAGGTTGAAAATATATAAAACCGGTGAACTGCGCAACAAGCACTGCAAAATCCGTCGGTAGGTACATTTGTTGTGCAGATTCTCCTCTAAAGTCCAATTTCCAAGTGAAATATCACTGTACTGAACTGGGCAATGGGATCACGTATAGTATTGTATGATACTATCTGACGTTTTTGTAATAATAATGGAAGTAGTAGTAGTGAAGTTACGCACAGATTTCAGGACACGAACTACGCAATCGGAATCACGGAACACGAATTAGAAAACCGATGGCACTGGACCGCAATGGCTCGAACTCGCAATAACCCGCAGGATCGAGACGTGAGGAAAAAGGCCACAAGACAGGCGAATCACAAAGTCGTTTTTTGAAGGAAAATCAAAGTGAATATACATGTACACAAGAAAAGATCATTGGCTACCTTAGTTTCCACCAGTCATATTGCATCACATCTTGCGTCATACTGCTCTTCTCTGCATTGTATCTGATTGGCTGGAACGGTGCACCAATGACGTGTATCCGGAGGCTGTGCACGTGCTACTGGCGTCATTGCTCAAGGTCGATTGACTACCAATGTCTGGAAACTGTACCGCGCTGTTCCAGGGCAGGCGTGATCTCGTAGATCCGAATCACCACAGTTTTCCAGCACTGAAGCTCACATTTCTGGAACATGTGGAGATTAAGATTAGGACGTGACTTGGCTCAAACATCTTCTGCGACCGATTGTACCGGTCCCCAAATTACAATGCGAGAAAGGACAGATTGTCTTCAGAGACATATTATTTTGTACCATTGGATGGATGATGACACAAATTTCTTTGTGGAATCGGACAGAGACAAATCCGTCGTTTTCAGAGTGGTGACAAAATCTGTTTAAATGTTAGAAAATTACCATGGCTTCTATATTGGTCCGGTCACTGAATCAATTTATATTCCATTTGGCTTCCATAATCCAGTCCGTCCCTCATTGTGTCTACACACAGTGCGGTCAATGAATCCATTGGTGTTGTTGAATGCTTGCCACGCTGTCATCCGTGTGTTAGTACATTCCACGGCTTCAGAGTTTGTGTTCAAACCATTTCAGTGACATCAAAGTGTCTAACCTGAGAAACAAAATATGTTTCGTAGGTAACCGATCTTCGTGAAACGGTTTCTACCACCGTATGGTTGGGGCGGTGAAGTGGACTGAGAAAACATGGTACAGGATGATACGATGATTTGATTAATTTTTCGTTCTTGTGTCACATCGATCGTGGTAGCCGCGAGGAGTCAAAAGAAATTACAGTGAACCCCGGGTGACACTCAAACTATCTTGTGAAAAAAGCACAATCATCACACTGAAACCAGGTGAGCCGACGAAATCTTTGCACAGAGCTATCTGCTTCACGGGGCCCGTATTGGTTAATCCTTGTCTTTGGGTTCCGGTGACATCAGAATGCAAGCATTTCAAACCCTCAACTCTCTGGAAAGGTTATTCTATTACTATCGGGACAATCAACCAGGTGATCACTGGAACAGGCGGTGTGTAGGGTTACCTGGACAATATTCCCGTGGATGATGATATTAAAAACAAACACCATCGTCAGATAATCCGAAGGCCGAACTGTTTTATGGGAAAGAACAAATTAGTAAAACCATTCAATCCTGTGCTTATTGGGATATCAGCTCTATGATCTATGTTCGGAGATATGGCTCGGTGTCACCGGAAAACCAGTGGTAACTGCATATGGGATTATGTCTAATTTCGTAAAATTTGTCACCATCACAACCAACGATTAGGTAATATGATTCTTGTCACAGCAATTGCAATATCGAAGACCAGCTTGCACAATCTACCTCATGAGGACAAACACTGACCTTGCCAGCACTTAATTTCCGAACCCCCCATCTATTCCCCAATACGTAATCCTAATCTTCCGCTTCTTTTGGTACTATCTATGGAAAACAGAAGTGAATACAATCTCACTGGACTGGAACTCAATCAGTTTAGTTCCATCTGCACACAGATATGATGCGATAAGCGATAAGCTGAATGGCAGTATTTCAACTTCGTATTGATTGATTTCTCTTCCCCATATGTGTTCACCTGTCCCCAAACCTCTCACTCTTTTAACCAAACGGGATTTGAATGTGTGTACACAGCTGATGAGAGTACCACGAAATAGTTCAATTCAACACATCCTGTGATCATGACGCCTCTTCTTGCTCTCATGAAAATATTTTGACCGCTAAATGCTCACAATTTTATAAGTTTATTTGGACCTATCTACTCAGAAGGCGGAAATCAAATTAGACCTGCAATTAGTAATCGCAGCGTTGACCGTGATTTGAATTGCCAACCCCCCACCCCACTCCCGTTGACGAAGCTCGCAAAGTGGGTTTGACTACGAGTGGCCAATCCAATGACGTAACAATCACTTGACGGACTGTGATCCACTGATCACAGAGGCTACAGTTCACTCTCTGGATTCAAATGCTTATATAGTTCTGATTCTGACCCACAGCGAGTGTCTCTGGTCACCAAAGTATCAAAACGATGTGACCGTAAAATTTCGATTCCAATTTGGGATAAACGTCAAAAATTGAACTCTGTTATCTCAATATTATGAGAGAAATCTCAGGAAACATCACTGGTGTCACACGCCTATCATGATCGTGCTTCGCTCAGTTATATCATAGGATAAAGTTATGAAGTACGCAGGTTGAACCGTCACGACGAGACTGCACCTTGACGTGGTGTGATGGCTTGCGTGCCTCCATGACCCTGTGAGCGATACAGGGTGGCTTTTCACACCCGTAGCTCCAATCATGCCTGAAAAGTCAACCGGTAGAGGCCAGACAAAGCTCAGTCTCACAAAGCCAGCTGCTTGGACACCGCCTGGCTTCCTTCGTCTATCCACACCCGCCCCTGGAGAGATCACTCCAGTAGATAAACACGGTGAGGGGCAGTTTACCGGTCAAAAAACCCCGTTAGATGGACGTAGAAGCGGAGTACCTGGGGCTTCCTCTCGACGGTGGGAGAAGTCTTCACACTTCATTGGACAGCTACCGTCCGTCCAAGTTGGGTAGCCCCCAGCCAATAAGGTGCTGTCCCGTCCACGTTCCGATTGTCTCATTGGGTGCATGATGCTAAGGGCCGATCCCGAAAAGCGGACCGATAATCAACGCACCAGCGAAAAACACACGGAACCAAAATCCGAAGGCCTTGCGTGACAGATCCCTAGAAGCTCCCACTCGGGTGCTCCGTTCACACTCCCGCGTTGGATTTACGCCGTACTGTCTTGTGGGTCAGACTTTTGAGTCGAAGGCTTTGGTTAGGGTTCCCGAAGAAAAACCCCTTCGTCGGTGATGTGCTATCGCAAAGTATATCGTGCTCTAAATTCCTAGGCACCCATTTAGACAACCATCTTTCCCATCTGTCTAGTTCTTCTTCTCAACCCCGAATAATTCCAGATGCATCCTGTTTACGCCACCCATCGAATATCAGTCAGCGTTTTGCCAGTAGGCCAAAACAACTAGAAGTTGCGGGTTTATTGAAGCCAAAATTTCCTTTTCACTTAGCCGCGTTCAATGTCCGCACACTCTATCAGATTGGTCAGCAGGCTGCTTTGACTAGAACTCTTGAAACTTTCAATTTAGATGTATGCCTTGTCTCCGAAACGCATATACAAGACTCTACTTCAATCATTTCCCTGCGTTCTCCTAACCCAACCTCAACCTCACGCTTCACCCTCCGTGTGTCAGGTGATTCGGTATCCGAAGGTCGCGGTGTTGCTGGTGTTGGGATTGCGCTGAGTGCCAAGGCTGAGCGCTCGCTTCTTAACTGGATTTCAATCAGTATCCGACTGTGCACCGTACGCCTCAACGGTACAGCACGGGTCGACAGCAACAGAACGAAGCGTCGGTGCTTATACGTCGTATCGGTGCATGCACGGACCGATTGCAGTACACCTGAAATCAAGGATGAATTCTACAAGGATCTTTCTCGATGAACCCAAGGCGTTCGATCAATCGACATCGTAGTAATCGCCGGAGACTTCAACTGGGATCCCTGGACGAATCAGAAAGGCTTCTTGGCGGACCGCACGCAATCCCAGCCAACCAGATGGACGACGGCGATCGTCTACTTCAACAAGGTTTGGACCACGGATTGTTCTTGTCAAACACGGACTTCTCGCACAAGAAACGACACCGACTTACATGGAAACCACTATTCTCTTCACTGCGCTAGACCACATCATCATCAGTTACCGCTGTGGACGGTTGATTCAAGACTGCCTTTCTTACTGGTCCACACCTGTGGATGCGGATGACGCTTTGCTATTAGCCAAATTCTCCTTCCGTCTGTCAAACAACCGCAAGAAAGCCACCAATAGTGGATACCCACACAATACAGCGTCAACGATTGATGCAAGTCGGCCTTCGAAGCGGAACTCTCCGATCGCTTATCAGCTCAATCACCAGCCGAAGGACTCAATGAACACTAGAAGCAAATCAAGGAAGCTATGCAAATATTGATAAAAACAACGTCGGACCCTGGCGCAAGCTCAAAACACAAACGATGGATATAGTCGACCCCGGCTNGACACAGCGCGCAAATCCCTCAAACGCCAGTTCGACAAGTCTGAGGAATGACCACGATAAATGGTGGATAGGAAAGCGTAAAGAGATGGAGAAATCTGCGGTTATTGGTAATAGCCGCAATCTTTTCCATCTAATCAGGAATATGTGTTACGTTTGGATGTCACACAGTGTAGTCTCGGACCCGTAGCCCACTAGCAAAGTAGAACAGTACGCAGGGTAGGATAGATTTATTATGACTCATTCACAATCAATGGTGTCAAGCCTAGCAAAGCAGCGATAGAATTAACAGCCAATCAGAATCAAGCCCATATCGGCTGGCAGTATTGGCATGGACAAATGCGTGGGCTGGTTGATCAGGCTAGATATCAATCGATAACGAACGAGCAAATTATCGATGGGCATGTTGGCGGAACGTACACACGCAAACCGCGGGTGCGTATGCAACAATACAGGTCCTAGGAAATAAGCGTGAGGTAATTAAGGAATCCGATGGCACACTGATTCACTATCAGCAACGCCGTCTTGACCGTTGGGCTGAAGATTTCAAGGCTCAGTTCAACTGGCCCCCATCGACATCTGAACTATCTCCCTCCACCTCGGCTAGGCAGATACTCCCAGTTGACCCCAGTCTTCCATATGAAATGGAGGTTTCCCAGGAAATACGTTATCTCATAAGGCCTCCGGCCCAGATGGGCTGTCTCCATCGGTTTTTAAGGAGGGAGGCTCAGCCTTAGTCTCGGAGTTAACAAG
Organism: Echinostoma caproni; assembly: GCA_900618425.1. Lineage (NCBI taxonomy): Eukaryota > Metazoa > Platyhelminthes > Trematoda > Plagiorchiida > Echinostomatidae > Echinostoma > Echinostoma caproni. The sequence goes on from UZAN01044999.1 coordinate 21,717, forward strand.
GCTTCTGAGCTCAGTGTGGCAGAGAGAACAGGTTCCAACTGAATAGTTCGAATTGATGATTGCACCGATTTACAAGAAAGATGACAGATGCTCCTGTGAAACCCACAGAGGAATTAGTTTAATCAACATCATCTCTAAACTTCTCGCCAGGATCATACTCCGTCGATTGCTTTGTTACTTGGGCAGCTGCATCGCACCCGGTAGACGCATCACGGATGAGGTGTTTGCTCGCATACAGAAGGCTTGGTTGGCATGTGCCAACTTTAGACACCCGTGGCGCCGTCGCGACATCCGGTTGTTTGTGAAGGGTCGAGTGTATGCTGCAGTAGGTCGGCCAGTTCTGCTATACAGCGCAGAAACTTAACCATTAGGAAAACAGGATCAAGATAGACTGTCGCTGTTTGAAAACTGCTCTCTACGCAACGTTGCACGACTCTCTTGGGGCAACCGGACGAGCAATGCTGAGGTTAGGCGCAGAGTTTTAGGTAACTTCGGTCGCCCACTGGAGCAAGTGGTCGACCTCCATAGATTACGTTGGTTGGGGCATGTGTTACGCATGTCACCAGATAGGTTGCCATAGCTAGCAATGTTCGCCGAGGCAGGTAGGGGGTGGAATAAAGCCAAGGGGGGGTCAAGCTGAGACCTGGCATGAGGGTGTGAAAACCCTGACCAGGAGTCTGGGTCACGTAGGTTCCGTTAGGCCCCTTGGATGGGGACCTCGGGATGATCATACCCGATAGTTAGAGACACCGAGTGATATGGCTGAGTGTAGTAAACAATGGCATTCGTGCATCTTGTCAATTTCTTTGCAACATTATTTTCTCTTTGATCCTACTCTCAACCTTTCCTGTCTTCCACCTCCTGACTTTCTCCTTGTGTTCATCCAAATGGGCAGCCAGAAGACAGCAACCAAAACCAGCGCATGATAGTGCATGTTTAATGGTTGTACAAGCTGAACTGAACTGAACTGAATGCCGAAGCGGGCAACCCTTCTCCCAGTTCAATGAAGGCGTCCACGGCAGCTTTTGGTGACTCATATTGGATAACACGCATCACGTGCTTGACATTTGGGAACAGAAAAAGTCACCTGAAGCTAGGTCTGGACTGTATGGTGGGTGACCAACCTGCTGGATGCGTTCTCTAGCCAGATAATTGCCGACGACATGAGATCTGTGTGCAGGTGCGTTGTCATGGCGCAGCAAGTTGATTCGTATTGGAGTCCTTGGAAAACACCTGGCACTAGCTTCCAGCACTTTCGGCAGACAGCGGGTGGCGT
>UZAN01045000.1:5638-16461 GCA_900618425.1 Echinostoma caproni
CGGGAATTGTTAGCAAAAAATGCGCTTACCCCGAAACGTTTATTGATAAACATAGCAAACCGATAATGGCGATAGAACCGGTTGTGTCAATCCCGAAATTGCGGATCACATTGCACCCTCAGTTCAAAGGCCATGACGTAAGCCGTCCTCTCAACAAATGACTGAGATCAGCAATCGCTCGAACTTACTATGCAGGTTATCCCAAACTCGTCTACGGGACAACCAGGATACCCACACTCCCGGCAAAAGAACGTCTACCTCTGTATGCCAACTCTAATCTAATATACCGATTCCAATGTGGTTGCGGAGCAGCCTACGTAGGCAGAACAGAGCGACAATTACGCAATCGGGTGGTGGAACTTATTCCGAAATGGGTCCAAAATCAGATGACACAATCGAGGTCAAGTCCACTGCACAGATACGACGTCCTCAGCCGTCGCTCAACATCTGCTAATGACGCAACATCAGACTGACCGAAACAGCGTTTCGGATCGTCTACAAGTCAGGAGTTGCAAGATTGCCGAGGTTTGCTAAAGCGATTGCTATCAATCGATAGAAGCCCCACCCCCGCGGTGTCAACAAAAAGAACTTTATGTTAGTCTCTCCCTAACCTGGTGATATTGGTCCTTTTACCCCTCCCTTTTTATGTTTTGTCTGTTTTTAATGTATTTGCTTTACTTTTGTTGCCATGCTAAAGCCTTATATAAACACTGTATTTTCTGCAGTATGCACCATGTTGAGATGCAGCGGAATCGTCCTGGACATAAATCGTGCAATATTGATGATGATATGATCTTTTCTTTTGAAAAATTTAATCAACTTTGTACGAATCATAAATGTTTGTATGATGGCGACATTAAAGCTATAAAGCCGGCTGCTTTGCAGCCTCTTGTTACATTCACCTAAGAAGCACAGAGATATTCCTGAAGCTCCCAGGTTTTCAGTGGAGCTTATCAGCACGAAAGTAAAATCTTCGAGGTTAAGCATCTAGTGTTGGCTTGTTTGTAGTCAACTGCAAAGTTGTGGCCTTATCAATGACCAGACGTCTCTATCGTTGCAGTTGGAGTTCCTTAGAATGGACTGAGTCATAAAGAAGCAGAGCACGATTTAGAAAACCTGCGAAACTCATCTGGAAGTGTCTGTGAAGTGAACAGTCAATAATCGACGCTAGCCTCGCCTTCAAACGAATGGACTGTGTCGCATGGAAATTTACTGACGCTGGACGATTCAATTTTCTTTCAAAAGCTAGTACAATAGAACGGTGCACGTATTTCTTTAATAATAAAAAAGCAATCAAAACCTGGTTTAATTATGACCACAATTCAGGGAAATTGAACCCATCGACTTTAGAACAAATAGATATGGAAGTAGTTAAACGGTTACTATAGAAAGCTCAAATCTTTTCCCGGAAAACATCGCGCAGGGTGGCAGGCTGCGTTTCCTAAACGATCGGCCTCAGACACGTGGATTTCAGCAGTCATAAGGAGGAACTAAGCGCTCTCAGCTTGAGGATATGACATAAGTCAAAGATCCAACAATCAGAAGATAATATCGACTAGTCAGTGTTCTAGTGCTTTAGAAAAGCTGGCTCCACAATGAAACCGATGACAAAGCAGTGAGTGGCGGACAATTTTACCATCTTCCGAGATGACCGTTCAGTTCCGGTTCACAAAGGTGGCCGGGGTGGTATCCGATACACCAACGACGATTGATGCAATTGAGACGAATGAACTTTTGTATATTCCATTATGCTTGAAGGGATTTATTTTTCTAATTATTGTTCCACCGATCATTTTGCCCAACGTTTTATTAAATTATTTAGACTCTTTCCCTTTCATCATGCGTAATGACTTTAATAGATTTGATTTAACTTTCTTGATTACCCTCGGACTGCATACTGTCGTCACCTTCCCGATCGGATTTGAGGTTTGTGTTGATCTGTGTTTTTTTAACAACCAGAAAGTATTGAACATGCGTTACCGTACGCTTCATGGCACTTCGTATCAGGAGAAACTAAACTACATCCTGTGACGTACAGAAAATCAAATCAGAAAATCTTCAATCCGAATAGTGATCATAGGTTTTGTAGACACCAATACCTACCCGGAAACATCACCAGATTCAAAAAAATTAACAGATCAAACGGATTTTATTCTGCTTGTGACACCTTGTTTGAATACGCCGGGAAAAAGAACATGCTTTAAAACCAAAACACTCTCGTAAAACAGTCTATCAGAGAATATCGAGGCGGAATGACAGCAGCTAGACGCAGCTTCTGTACGTGTACTGTTAGCCACCAGGAACTGTCAATGTAGATGAAATACCTTTGTAATAATCGAATAGGAACCGGAATTGAACAGCGCGAACTTGAACTCGGACTGAAAACCCACTGAATTACGCAACGCAAGGTAAAACCAAGACGAGCTGTGGATACAGATGATTTTATTGAGAAAAGCACGCAAATATATATCACAAGCGACCAACAGTTATTGGTCGGTTCCTGGACGTCCAATCGGCGACAGTGTGGTTTATTATTATACCTTCATGTATTCGGCCAATCTGGTTGATGCCAATCGGGACCACAGGATTGGTCGGTTATTCTATTCTTGATTGGTTAGCCGGAAGCTGTACCGCGGTGCGTGAGTATTCGTTGCACGATCACCACAACCTTGTTTCAGTTTGTGGTCTGAAGTCCAAAGGGTATCAAACAAGGACCAATGTGAACAAGATCAGTAGCCATTTCTGTATTGCGCTAACTCACTCACTCCCGCTCTATAAACAGCAGTTGTCCCTTGAAGTGGCAACTATAATTGTGGACCCGACTTTGCACGGTTTCCTACTAACGTCAATCGTGTCACTGAAAGCCTCCAAGTGAAAGTTCGTTCAATTCGTCTGATCATTTATGTATTCAGTGTTCTATCGCGTCTTTTGTGTCTAACTTTCCATTTTTATTACAATCGACTGATTACGTAGCAGTTAAATTTCATACCCCTGGGGTGAACTAAAGCGATTTAATGACTTCACTCGACTTGATATCATGTGAACAACTGATCTGCTTCACACATTTTGACTTAACCTCTTAGGAAACTGTAGAAACGTACAAACTAACAGTTCGCTCGACGATCAAATTCAATAGTTTTCATCAATACAGAAAGAAGACAAGTGTCGCGAGATGTTACCATTTCGCTTGGTCTTCTCAGTCGTTGACTTAAAATAAACAGGCAAATAACCAGCACATGGGGTTAATCAATTATGGTGAACGAACGTGTACAAGCAAACACAGATTACTAAATTTAGAAGCAGAAAGTTAACTGCACGATAAGTGGATTGAATGTATCAAAACTTTGTGCGCATAAGGTGGGGTGACGTAATTGAATAAGCAGTGCTTCACTAGGAATGATCGAGAAGAAACTAAGCGATAATATTTCCAAGTCCCGTGGTAACGTCACCAATTATCACCCCGGGGGACAAGTGTTCAAATCCCACCATCACCGCCTGACTTTCCCCATTTGTGTGTTGCATGGCAGCTCGTTGATTGGTCGCTTCTCCCTTCTTGAAAATTGTATCTTCGTATACTCAAAAAAGGAATTAAAAATGAATAAGCGTTGAATAAAGATTAAAGATGAAGTTCACCATGTACAAACGTTACGTGGACGATATTTTTATTCCTACAGGTGATGAACATTTTAAAATACTTTTACAACAGTCCAACTCAGTCCATCCACGCTTCTCTGTATCTCATGAAATAGAAACCAACAACATTTTAACTTCTCTAGACGAAAGTTACGAGGGGAATTAATGGGACACTACAACGCTTAGTTTACCGAAAAGCCACATGGAACGGTCAATACCTACACTTTTCCAGCGTTTCCCCATGGCTTACAAATGTGAGCTTGTGAGAACCTGTCTCATCGGGCAACAAACATCTATTCTCCAAATGCACTAAAGGAAGAAGAAGATTGACTAAGGAGAACATTGCTAAAACCTGATTAACCGGAAGGGTTTGTAGATATTCACAGTAGCCCATTCCCAAAAAGGGACCCAACCCAAAACGTCAGTAGAAAGGCCATCTACATAAAGCTTGCGTTTAAATGTGACCACATTTACAATGATGTGCGCCATAAGTTGAGGTCAGCTCCAGACTGTACATTCCCAGCTGCTCACCTCAGACTTACTGCCCCCACTCGTAGAATTGATTTGGACAAACGTAAACATAGCTGGCAAGCCGGTTCCGTCTCACACACTGTATGCCAGTTCAATAGCAGTTGTGGCGATGCATACATAAGCAAAACAAACAGTCAGCTCTCACAACGGATGTTTGAACATATTCCAAAGTGGTTGGTGAAATCGATGACAAAACCGATAATTGATGGTCAAGCAATTACAAGAAATCCAAGGTCATCCGTTGTAAAACATATCATAACAACAAGACACACGATTGATCCCAATTCGTCTTTCAAACCACTATTACGTAATCGCAATGCTAAGCTTTTGGCAATTAGTGAAGCACTGCTTATTCGATTATATCGCCCCACCTTATCCGTACAGAAGATTTTCATACAAACAATCCAATTATCGTGCAGTTAACTTTCTGCTTCTAAATTTAGTAATCTGTGTTTGCTTGAACACGTTCGTTCACCATAATTGATTAACCCCATGTGCTGGTTATTTGCCTGTTTATTTTAAGTCAACGACTGAGAAGACCAAGCGAAATGGTAACATCTCGCGACACTTGTCTTCGTTCTGTATTGGTGAGGTAGATCTAGGGAAACCAATGCTTCAGATTACTAGGTTTTATCCAATTGTTCCCAGTTGGTATGTAAACTGCTAGATGACCGATTAGTTTAATATTTACTTTGTATTGCATTATTTGATCAATCTTTTATCAGCAAATCTAAGTCAATGTCAACGTTTTAATGCAAGAAATACTTACAAGCCATTACCAATTATATCTCATAGGGTTTTTGGTACAAATAGATCGATTTACGGTGCATTGAAAGGTCAGGAAAGTCACAAATTTTCTTTGTTTCCTGCACTACAACGGAAGTCGAAATTTAAGGCTTGAAAATGTTTCATCCAGTTTGTGCTTGATAGAACCAATTGTGGACGGTGAAAATAATTTGAGGTGGTTCGAGAGTTCCAATTCCTGCATACTCTAAGGGTAAATGAATGATGTCGGAATTCTAGCCGACATTTGTACAGCCCTAATTTGAATGAGTGTCCCCCTGAGGTGACTTTTGGGTGACAAAGCGAACAGTGAATGATATGCCTAATACACCAAAATCAAGCCCCCTCGAATTCGGCGTTAAGGTGTGGAATACAACTCCAATGATTCCAATCTTTCCGCATAAGCCTTGGAATGCAATCCCGTGACAATTTTGGAGGCCATTTTTTGTGGACGTTCGAGAGTTTTCTGGTAATGTTGCAGTCATGGGTTCCACGCTTGAATGGTATACTCCATGTGGGGTTGAATGTAGGCTGATAACAAACGTGGGAACCGGATGGATTGGAATTTGTCAAATACTGGCTTTAGATAATCAACATGTCTTGCAGCGATGGACGACGCCCTGGAGCATTTTAAAGAACAACCTATTTCGTCTTGAACAATGACCCCGAGATCCTTTCAAGGCATACGCAAGTTGTTGATATTCCAGGAAATACGGAAACCTAGTTTTGAGGCGAAGGGATATTATGTCACCAAAGACAATGGCGATCACTAAAGGCTTACAAACGGTCAAATAGAACTGAAGTCTTTGTCACGCTGCATTTTGGTAGTAGATTCTTTCGGATTGGCACTAAGGAAATTGATTTGAAATCCAGTTTTTCCGACACACACTGACCCAAAATTACTTGCGTGAAGTAAAACACAATTCTCAGTTTTATGATAAATATGATCGGTAATCACGGGTGGCAATAGATTCAAATGAACAAGCAATGTTATTTCGAACTTTTCCTTACTAACACTAAATAAGAATACAGATCTCATATCTCAATTGTTCCTTTGCGGGAGGAACAATCAAGACTTAATCTCCTGGCTTTCCGTTCTATAAGAAGCTTAGAGTTGATATCTTGGATGATATGTGGAAAAATAAAGCACCTGATGAGCACCCAGATGATGAATTGTAGTGGTTTTGAGGAAACATGCTTCAGGTTGCAACTCCTTACTTGTGAATGTGTTACAGTCAATGCGCAGAGGACGACTATAACACCTTTTACCAGAGTCCTCGCCCAAGAACTAAGAGAACCATACGATGTCAACACGATTCAGTTAGAACCAAACAGGAACATGTGAGAGACCGGTGCTTTAACAATAAGCGAAGTGGGGTCTGCTTTAATATTACAGAATAATATTTTGTGGAATGTGCCGCTCAAAGTCAGCATGAAAAATGCGTGTTTTTCGTCTCCGTAGAATGCAATGATCGATATCCCATTTTTGTGAATAGTTCATAATTCTTTACGTATTAATTATCCTTTAACGAACCTCTACCTAGTGTTTATTTAATCATTTACAGACGAACTCAATTAGAGGCAATAATTCATGCTGTCTTCACTTCAATCGCACCTCCATTCCACCAGATTATGGACTCATAAATACTACAAAATTTAAGTAATATGCATATCTGTGCCACACAAAAAGTAGTGAATTCCGTTAGTGACCAGATATGGCACATTCAAGGACAATAAAAACAGATTTGTATCTCTCATTTCTCGGCTTGTACAACGTAGAGTATGAACTTAGATGGCACGAATGATCTTGTTTCTTACCAATCGAAACTACTGATATTTTCACAACACAAATAATTGTTTCTTTTATTCTGTTCCACTTTACTTCCTTTTATTGAATATAGATACAATTTTCAGAAAGGGGTAAGGCGGCCAATCAAAGAGCTGCATACAACGCACACATGATGGGGAACGGTAGGTGGTGGTGGTGAGGTTCGAACTCACATCCTCGGGGTGATAAATTGGTGACCATAAATTAGTTACCACCGGGCCACCACCAACTGAGGGTATAAAACCGTGATTGCAATGTTAATGATTAATTGAGTGTCNCCCCAGAGAGTTCGTGAGTTGAAATCTCATTACCTGTCTCACTCCTCATCACGCTCATAACTAGTGGATTCAGGCATCCCTGACCGCCTGCAGCCAGCTTCTTGTTGGTGACAGTTCCGTTGCACTGCTGTTTTCAATAAAGAAGAATTGAAAACATCATGAATCAATCATAAGCTTGCATTCCAATATTCGTCTTACTTTTATTTTATAAATATCTGTATGCACAATTTAAATTGGCCTCCTTCAGGGAAATGACCAGGTGATACATTTTGATTACCAACGTATGCGAAAAGATATATCCGTGTAACCAGGCTCTCTTTCTAGATTTATATATATATATATATATACATATAAATATATATATATAACATGAACTGTTTCGATGGGACCAAATTATTATTTGATTGATGACTTCTTTTAACGCGCATATTTTGTTTTATAAATAAAGCAAATACATTGGCTGAAACCTATATTCTTCACAGGGATTAACGAATTCACTCACCAATGGTATTCACAGCAGTACAGACAAAGGGTGTTCATATCAGCTTTCTTTGGAATACTAGTTCTTAGACACAGTAAGCATCGGGAACATCCAAATTAGAATACCCTTCAAGTAGTTTATATTTACTATTCACTTTTGAGTGTCACAAGTTGGTGACCTTTCATTCGCCGTTTATTTTGCTTTCATTGAACTTCATTGCTCAGTTAGCGCTATTGAAACTGTTTTATTTAGGGCTTTGTTGTCTAACAGTTATTCAATTTTGATTATTTCATCCTGCAGACTTATCCGTTGTTCGTCCGAACAACGGTGATCACTAAAGGTTTCTGAAGACGTTCACCACTCATGTTGTTCTTAATCACATCCCAAGAATTCTGACTCACTGATATTGGTAGATGATTCCTTGGCTCAACTGCTTTTGCGTCAGAAAAGATCAGTTCCATTTCAGCAAGGGTAGGCGAAAGTTGACCAGGAGTGTTTGAGCTATTACCGAATTATCATCAAAACCTTTGGCTTTGTTTATCACTCATCTTTCTTTTTTGCTTCTAACAATACCAAAACTTTAGGCATCGATCCTCACTGTAGATAAGCAAACCTCAACGCTTTTACAATAATCTATTTCTTGTCATAAATTCACATTTTTCGAGACAGCTCGCACGCGGTAGTCAGTGATTTCCACTACACCCTCTTGTAGATTATAATACTCTACCGCATTCGCAGTGGCTTCATTGGTGCCAGGATTAGATAAGCTCGCCTGCTAACTTGACTAATTTCTATTATTTTCGATAGACTCTCTTGCAGTAGTCCTCCCTCTTATAACCCTGTTATTTTAATTTCATTCTTCAGAGAATCGTCAACGTACGTTAACACATATTTCAACATACATACGGAATGATTCTAGGATATCAAATTGTCTGATGAAGTCAACAGGAAACGACAGTGTATTACGTTGTGTTGAGACCGAACGTGTTTTAATTTTTAAAAGACTTGTGGAGGAATAAACAAGTAGAAACCGTAAACGTAATTAGGAAGTATGCACCTGAATATATATTGATAAGGTGAACGAGGAAGGCATCTAAGGTGCATGTGTCCGGGTGGTTTGCAAATTAAAGATGTAGATGCCAAAAAGTCTTGGCTGATCGTAATTTTGTGAAAACGGCCTTCTCAATATGGTGACCTTTAGAATGATACCAATAATCCCTGATCTGTAGTATTCTGGAGTATCACAGCGACTCAGGAACCGGGCCGCAATGGACGTCACTGTCTCAGTCAAAATTCAGCCCCATGTTCCAGAAGCACAAACTTTAACGCATCTGAGTACGTACAGCGAACGTCTTGTTGTTACATATACATTTTCTTGATAGCACGGCTCGAGTACAGTAGCTTCGCAGGAAAAATGAAAACGTGAAAATATTAGATTTTTTGTCCAGTAAATACAAGCCGAACTTATTGTATCAGGGCTTTCACAAAGACAATACGGTTTACATTATATATAGGCAGATTCTCCCTTTTGTGTTCCAATGAGTTGAGTAGCAATGATATTTGAAGATAATATTGTTGAGGGTCTCGTAGATACACTCCTCTAACCTTCGTAACCACTTCATACGAGAGAAGCTTAACATCTCGTTGCATACAGAAGTTGTTTCCGCTACTTAAAACATACTGTTATATTTGACAGATAACGAGTACTTGAATCAAAATCATGAAAGAGCAGTAGTGAATGATCATGAAACATGGAGACATCTGTAGGTCACAAATTATTTAAAAGGAATGCTATTTGAGTTACAAAAGATTTAATTATACACTGTGCGCAGAGTTTTGGTATACCCACCAAGATCACTGGTACAGACATGTGCCTTGTTTGCGATAGAGAAATGAAACAGAATGTCTGGTGGTCATCTGTATTGAATTGGGTGGGAGTATGAATACAGTGATACATTTGGGGACGAATGAAACCACCAAACATCAAGTGATGTTGGTCATTCAGAGTGGAATAATAAATAATAAATCGGGATAGGAAAATCTGATTGAAGCTGACTGTGAACTGGAAGGAATATGTGCACGTTAGTAAAGTGTGTAACTCTGTTATGAAAACATCTGGTGTAAACCAGACAAGGTCGATTGAACCATTAAAAGGACAGTTTCATATGCGTAATAACATTGCCTCTGTTGTTGATGTCACAGGCGTTTGTTTGTGCACAAAGCCATCTCATGTTTGAAGTAAGTTCATCCGTGGAAAACATTTTCATCACATACAGTTTTTTCACGTGATTCGGTTCCACACAGTGCTTTGTGTATTGTGCATTAAAATAAAATCCATAACTCAGAATAGCAAATCAAAATATCAACTGTGATGCACGCCTTGCACAATCATTGTCATTGGCCCGCCAAAGGGGAACCATTCATGTTTGGCGTCTTCGTCATCGTGGTACTGCTGCACTGGTGGTAAAACGTACAATGGACATATGTAAGAGCGCGGAAATAAACCCCAGTTCCATTTGATAGCTTATCGAACTCAAGCGAATGGGTGTGCTCGGAAAAACAGTATGCCTCATTGCCTGCGCTGTGGGTCTTATATGCACAATATCCCCATTGACACAGGAGGGCTATCGCCCCTCAGGTAAGTAAGCCGAAAACCGCATTGCTAGCTCAAATATCTTCCGTTGATGCTTAGAAATTTCATGTGACCATCACGTTCTCTCAGTTTTACGATTGATGCATCGCGTACTAAGCTAGTTTAATTTGTGTTGTTTTCGTGTTTTCTCCTCAAGTGGAAAATAAACCGAATTCATACGAAAGCGCTCTCGTTTGCCTGTTCATAGCCATGCTCATTTTTCTGGCCGGACAGGTTGTGTTGTTTATCAGTTTGTGCTGCCCGTGCCCCGATAAAGTGACTGGGATGATTCTACTCGTGTTTGGTGCAGCAGCAAGTAAGTTCGTCCTCGCTGGGCAGATAACGATCAACTGCTAATGCTCATACTACAATGTTCCACACCCTGTACGCATTTGTAAATAAATCACCGCATCGGATATTCATAACTTTAAAGATTATTTTTTTGATATAAATACATGATCCTCGATTATTCTTATGCAATGTATTTCATTCAATGAATTTTAAACACCGCTGCTGTGTAACACTAGTGTAATTCTTGACACAATTCCATTGACAGCATTCCTCACTACCTGCGCATACGTCCTGTTGAAGGAAACTGACTGGTTCCATTTGGTTCAGTTTCTAGCCAAAAGTAAACCACTAGTAACCGAGTGGATA
>UZAN01045001.1:10634-23964 GCA_900618425.1 Echinostoma caproni
ACGGGGAACGCGACGGTGAATGTGGGCTAATTGAGTTGAGTTGGAAAAATTTCGGGGGCAAAGTCAACTGGTGAATACAAGATAAAGCCATGAAAGTTTTTTCCATATCAATCAAATCCCAGAACACAATCATTTTTTGGTACTTTATCCTTGTACTTCTTTGGGAGTTCTACGTACTGATCTAAAAAAAAAAGAGAGAAAGAGGGTCAACTGAATTTCGTGGCCATTTTATCAGTAGAAATCGATCTATCTGCTATTTTTTCAGACTGAGGACGTGAAGGGTGTGTGGAGGAGACGGTTTTTTCACGAGGATTCATGCATCACCGAGGTGAGAGACGACATTCAATTAAATATCTAAATTTCTCTTGATCACGTGGCTTACATGTGATGACCGTGGTCTGTGTAAGGTTAAACCTCAAAGATTTATTATGGAAATAACTTATAAGCTCATGTTTTTCACGTCCCATAGGTTCGTGTCACGGTTAAAAACAAGTGATACATACAATTCCTTGTATAAAATATCACGTGATACGTGCTTTTTTCACTGCTGTACGCAGCTTCCCCTATGTTGGAATGTAAGGTGTGCTAATGTTTCATCAAGTATCAGTTTGAAAGATTCAATGCTTGGAGCACAGACGACGTAGGATGGGAGAGAGTTGCAGATTGAACACACTCTGACTGCAAATGACTGACGCCGGCATTCCAATCGGCATTTGGAGACCACTAGTTCAATAGATGTCCTCCAAAATGAACGTTGGGTGATAATTTCAGAAGCGGGCGACACGGGTTGCTTGGGTTTTGCATTATTTGGTATACCATAATCATATCTCTTCTGATGCGCCGGTAGTGATTGGAATATAACCCCAGTGACTTCAATCTCTCTGCGTGTGAACACCGATTCAACCGCCTGACCACTTTTGGTGGCCATCTTTGTGGACGATCCAGCACTTTGCAATCAAGTTGTAGCCATGGATTCCATGCCTAGATAGCATAATCTGAATGTATGCTAATAATAGACGGGGAAAAGTGTTGACTCAAACCGGCCAAAGACCCACCTAAGCAAACCGACATTCTTTGCAGCTACGTTCGATACCTTGGTGCAGTTGAGTGAGCAACTCAAGTTTTCTTGAATGATGATGCCCAGGTCCCTCTCACTTGAGGTGTGTGGCAGTTGTTCATTTCTGCGGAAATAAGAAAGTCGCCCACTGTGTATTATGCATAGGGATTGGATAGGCCACCTCTGTGTGCAATGTTAACTGAGACACCGAAGGGTGGTAGTAGGGATTCTGTGACTAATTGACTCAATGACTGAGCACATTGGCTAACAGGACTGTGTGGTAAATTACTTTCAATTTTCAGTTTAAATAACCATTAACCATGCACTTTCTTGCTCCGGTTATGGTTGATGTCTTTTGGCTGCTCATTTGGATGAACAGTAGGAGAAAGACAGGAAAGTTGAAAGTAAAGTCAAAGAATTTCAGCGGACTAAGGTTGCAAAGAAATTGAAAAGATGTATGAACGTCACTGTTTACAACGCTTAGCCATATCACAAATTGTCTCTAAGCTCCGGTTACGATCATCCCGAGGTCCCTAGCCAGTGGGTATCACGGGGTTGTAAATAGTGGTGCTTCAGCATAATGTGTGCTAAAGTAGAAAATGCTTTTAGCTTTTTGGATATCCCATCCCCAGTGGTCAATGATATGAGTAGCCCGGAGACAAGAACAAATCGAGAAACCGGCACGCATGAGTGAAAAAAAGTGGAAACTAGGAACTTGTTGGTTTGAAATTAAATTCATCTAACGCTCAATCACAACTCAAACTGAAGTATAATCAGAATGTGTTCATTACACTTTATTTTTTCTTCAAATTTAGGTTTATCAATGACGATTATCTAAGTATTTTCAAAACGAAATAAAAACCAAACAAATCATGGAGAACAAAGGATCCGTTGGTTCGTGGACACGTGATCAATTGGAAGATCAATACCTACGTCTCTATGATGATTTTCTGACATTGAAAAAACACTGTTGCAAACAGGAGGACCGAATAAAACAGTACAGTCAATTGCAATTCACACAAAATCGATGACTCATTTTTCTCCCTCTTTTCCCTTTTCTCCAATTTTTTTTCAAGGATGGCCACTAAGATATTGCGATTAGCTAATGACAAGAAAGGTAGTTCGGCAAATGCGGTTTGGGAAGACGATTATCGAGAACAAATTGAAGCGCTTGAACGGAAAAACTCTGCTTTATCTCAAAAGGTACACCGTGTGACTGTCTCTACTTTTGTTTGCTCTGTCCCATAAACCCGCTCTACTTTCTGCACATAAACTTGTTTGATTCCGGTACAAGGAATAATTGATGCAGCTGAAAAAAAAACTAGCACATTCCTAGCCCCGTGTTTTAACGCTGCAGAAAATGGTTCGGCTGTTGAATATGGCCTTCGTTTGTTTGTAAGCAGGTACTTTTATTTATTTTTTTGTGTGAGATTTATGCNCTCTGCCAACACTACTCGACTTTAATGGTCGGCAGCCTCCGGTGTGCGCCACGCAATAATACCCTTATCGTACTGCGGCCCGTTGTGTTGTTCGTTACTTAAAGTCCTAAGGCTGTGGTTGGCAGTTCCAATAACCACATAGTCGGTCCTGATGAATGTGCCCGGGGGGGAGGGCGGGATCTGCCACTGTTTTACTGTTCCGTATACTAGAATATTTAGTGAAAACCAAATACTCACTTAACAAAAACGGATGGATGGAAAATGAAAATTCAGTTGTCTTTTGGATGAAGCGGGTTCCGAACGGACAATCAGTTGACACTATATACAAGCATATACGTAGACCTTCGTCACATGATCTTTTTATTGTCTGATTTCCCGAATAGAGACAAACAAGACCGAACGGTGCTGCGAACACTGTTTGTAATAATATGCCACCGAAACCTTCTGGATCATTGTGACCCGGAGCGCTGATTTACTCCTAAGCAGGCCTAGGTAAAAAATCTGTTTCGCCGTATTTTCGTACCTCGTGAATGATTGATTGTGATTGGGGCGGGAATCATGCGGAGATGCACGGACCCAAAGGAGACTAAAACTCGCGACCATCGAACATTAGGAG
The DNA here is from genome assembly GCA_900618425.1 of Echinostoma caproni. Taxonomy (NCBI): domain Eukaryota; kingdom Metazoa; phylum Platyhelminthes; class Trematoda; order Plagiorchiida; family Echinostomatidae; genus Echinostoma; species Echinostoma caproni. Next base: position 13,747 of record UZAN01045001.1, read on the forward strand.
GTCACAGAGATTTAGGATTTTGTAAGATTAGATACTGTTGTATGCCTATCCGTCCATTCCTGTAACTGATTATAGGAGTGACGCATTCGAGCGAATCCCACCACAACCCCGATCGCCAATCCCAGAAACTTACTATTTTTATTTGGAACGGCTTTTGAAATGTTTACCGCGGGGTCGGTCATACGTTGACCATGTTGATGACAGTATCTCCACTGCAGGCGGTTTCACAAACGTGTGATCGGCATTCGGTTGGTGCCTATAAGTCTCTGAACACGGAGCAATAACGTCTTCCTTGACTGATTTTATTCTACCAACTTCGGATTTCTTCTTATTGAATACATTAATAATTCACAACACATGCTCTATTGTCGTCAATTAGTATACTGTTCTATTCTTGTCACAGCTGTTGCTGGCCCAGAATCAGATCAATGTTCAAAGGCAACGTGTTGGAAGTGCAGTGAGTGAAATGTTCTATATTTGTTGCATACAACAGACTAAAATTTATACAGTCTGAAACCCCATTGATTGCTGTTTGCCGAGTTGCGCAAATTCGCACGTTTTTTGTGTTGGTGATAATTGTAAGAGAAGGAAGAATTTCGTACGGCTGGTCGTGTTGCGTTGCTCACAATGAAATGTTGTGCGTCCCCATCAGTTGCGATCAGCAATCCCGGGTGTTTGATTCACTCCGATTTTCTTTGTCGCAATAATAATAATAATAATAATAATAATAATAATGTTAATTGTGCATCACATTTTTCCGACTGGTTAAAAGTTTGTAGTTGCAATCAATGTGGGAGAATTGGTTTGGTTAGTATAAGATGCATGGCATTGGTTATCTAATTTGACATGTTCTTGTTTTCTCACATGACACTCTGTCTGACGTTCAAAGAAGTCCGGTGTAATTAGATACAGTGATTGCACTGACTATCTCGCAATTGTGCTGTAGTGCAGATATAATATAAATGCAATCATGCAAAACTTCTCTAGACGCACACTTACTACTAACATTTTTTTGAGTAGTTCATCCGCAAAGCAAATGTTATTGATCCATCCTTGTTCGCTCCCATTTGGGGGGAACGGTTTCAGCCCAATACAGGTCGCACAGTGAATCGGGCCAATATGCGTACTCTGGCCGGAACACCAAAACACAATCGGAGCAAGGAGAGCGGAGCGACTGGAGCATTGCAAACTGTTCGAATACAAAATGCCGCGTTGTAAGTGCTTCAATTTCGACAACTGTCAGCACGATTAACCGACGATTGTGACTAAGTCGACTACGACCGTATTTCACGTCTGAACGGAAACTAAGCTGCGTAGAATTTCATCCGTTTTCTACCCTGAAAACCCAAAATTATCGATGTCGATCGAAGTGGGTGACAGGGCACTCACTGCACTGATCCAGGCGAACCGTGATTCATGTTAGAAACATTCACAGGACAGCACACAGTGACTGAGAATATTGTACCCTAAGTAGAAGATATACTCAATCAACGTAGTATTTTTGTCATTCTACGCGAATAACTAAAACGGTGCTTTTGGTAAACTTTTGTTCTTGGAATCTTCATTTTTATTTTACTGAAAAAAGTAGTTCCCCCTTAATCGGTGTTCATTGTGCTTTCTACAATCCATTGATCTCGTCAATTCACTGCAGTAGTCACTCTGCCATTAAACGTGTAGTTTCAAAGTGTTTGTTACACTGGAAAACGATTTCGTTAAGCTGTAAATTTGCCATTCGAATCTCACTAATCTCACAATTATCAGTGTGCAGTTCAGTGTGCATACTATTACGGTTATGAAGATGCATACGAGTTGAATTTTCTTCCCAAGGACATTGTGAGAAGAAATCGATTTTTCCCATTTATGGTAGTCAGTACTTATCTATCAATCCGTTAAAGTTTTGTTTTGTAACTTCTGTTTACGTGGTAATGGTGAATTTATTCTGCAGCTGTTAGTCTTTGTCTCTGGGTCAAAGCATACACAGTTGAACAGGAAGCCGTATAAGCATCTGAAAGTAGTCTTGACCGATTGGTTAATCCCATCATGCTGCGGTTTTTGACACACACGTACGCATGCACACACAGAGGTCACGTCGACTGACCTGAGAACCGTGTTCAGCCTTGTGTTCTGCCAACTTGTGCTTGTGATGGAATCACATGTGCGGCGTCATCCTCAAATCCCGGAGTACGAGGTTTGACGAGTGGCCCGCAGCAAACGAAACAGGATCTGAGAAATGAAACAAATTTAGTTAAACAATGTCACTTCAAAAATAATTTATAAGACAAAAAGGAACCCATAGGCTGGATATGTTGGGTTGGGGATGGGGGAAAGCGAATGCACTTTTTTCTTGCTTTATTCGGAGGCGTCCAAATAGTTTAAAATTCCAATTGGGAATTCGTCGTGTATTGAGCAAATGAAGCATGAACTGAAAAGCTAGGAAATACTGAACAACTGTTTTGATCTGGTTGAGTCTCATCAGTGCATTGTGCGAATCCCTCGAGCAAACCAGGGATCGAACCCGGTACCTCACAGGTAGAACGCAACCATGCTACTCACTCGTCCACCGGGCAGATGATCGAACCACTTTTCATTTTCCATTTACACGATATAGCACAATCCATCTTTGCGAGCTTGTTGCACGCCACCGACCTCGCTCATCTGAGCACTGGCCTCCGAGGTTATAGCTCAGCTGAAAACTTTCACAACCTGATTGCTTGTTTCAGATGAGTAATGGGGGATTTGATTCAATTTCAAAGTGGGAATCCGTCATGTATTTCTGATGAGACCCAAACCAGGTCGAAACAGCTGTCCAGTAGTGCTTCCTAGGTTTTCAGTTCACGCTTCATTTGCTATATACACGACAAATTCCCTCATTGAAATTGAATCAAATCCTTCATTACTCACTTGAAACAAGTTTCAAATTCCCCAGAATGATACACAGTCGGCATATTTTCTTCAATATATATGCCTATTGTGTGACACATTATTCAACAATATATAATAAGTTTGTATTAAACCCTCAGTGAAGCACATTATACACTGTATGGATATCCCAACACTGATATTTTCTTGCGATGGAAATGTTTGTGATAACCAACAAAGAGCACTGCACAGCTGTTTCGTCTTGTTTGGGACTCGTGAGCAGTGCGTACTTCTTGTGTCCCTGTCAGGACTCGAAACGCGATTCTTCGGGCTGGGACTTCAAACCCTTAACCTTGAGCTACACGGTCGATGGTTTTCACCTTGTGCTAATGGCGAATGTTTGGATTATCCCATTCGGTTTTCTCACAGGCACCAGGCACTGTTGATGATGTTCGATGTGGGGAATTAACAATCTACCAAGGAGTGAAACCCACATCGAACATCATCAACAGTGCCTGGTGCCTGTGAGAAAACCGAATGGGCTAATCCAAACATTCACCATCTAAATTGACATTTTCAGCCTAAAACCCCGTGAGATAGAAAAATGTATCTGTTGTATATCAAGCCAGGCAATTTCAGTGTACACCTTGATCCATGACTGTGTGGCCATCACGTAAGCACTATCCATTATTCAAGGTACAGTAGCAATAATAATACTGATAATAATACCTAAAACAGAAGACAACAAATACCACTGTTATAAATCCACAAGACGGTGCCGGGACGAGGAAATTCATTGATTACGAGTAACGATAAGGGTGTCGTTAAATTGGCCTACATAAAAGAAAATGTTTCATTTGGAATACGTTTTCAGAAATCCCACAAGCATACCGGTTAATTAATGAAATGGTAGGTGCACATTTCCCGTAATTACCATTTTGAGCACAATTATTCGCTGTAAGAGGTCTTGTTCATTGTTAACCGTTGAGCGAAACAGTCATACATGTTCTTTGCGCAGTCTAACCATACTATTCTACTACACATAAATGTCACCAGCTGTTCAACAACAACAGCAACAACGGCAACAACAATGATAACAATAATACTAATAACGACAACAACAATAAACAATAACAACAACCATCTGTTTTTATTGTGCCCAAGTCAGATCCCATTCACTTTGGATTTGCTTGAAAGTTAAGCCAAATGGGACAACAGAACGCTTGTGATCCTTAAGGCGTTCGTGTGTATGTGTGTATGCGTGTGTGTTTGGAACGAGAACGAGTAAGTACGTAAGTAATCACGCCAACATATAATGAATGGGAACAGTCAGATAATGGGAGGAAGTTCAATAGACGTCATATTTCTCACCTAAAGCATGCTACATATGTATATAGTAAGTGCTCACGAAGTAAATGTCTGTATATTAAAAGAAACTCGCGGGATCTGTCAGTGAGTTCATATTCTGTCTTGATCGAACTCTGGAAATTAAAAAGGGAATACTTAAAGTCATTGAGGCAAACCGCGGGCCCATACAAACAGGCTGAGAAGNGAAGCGCACAAGCAAAAGACGTATGCCATGTCCGTCTCTAGAATAGGTCTACTTCTCATTCGACTGATGGATCAGTGCAGAGGTGCACAATCAAGTGAAACATTCATCCGAAAAGAGAAGAAAATATTAGAAAGGTTAGAGTTTGACCAGATATTACGTTACCAAGCGTTACGGGCACATAGTCTGTCGGGCTTAAACTCGAATAATCAGGCTCCGTGTAGATTTGAAATCATTCTTGATCACTTTTACAGTGTCGGTATTGAGTTAGTTGAAGACAGCACTCCTTCGTGGATTTGTCATTTATCACTCCGTTTCTATCTGTTGGCATTGGTAAGAAGGTTTGTGAAATCATCCGTCTACTGAGGAACTGGACATGACCCACCCATCCATTAGACCCTGATGATATATACATTCAGGGCTGTTTAGAAAGTTCAATGCTCATGTGTGTCTAACACCGGAAGGTACCTAAGATGAGAACGTATGTACAAAACAGTTGCGATCGATTTCGCACAAAGTTACCCAGATTTTCTCACCTCTCACCCACACGTCCTTCTCTTTCTCCCGTTCTGTACAACAATTGCAATTCTAACAACTGTTGATATCTCTCCTTCTTTCATCATTCTGTTCCCTGACCAGAGAGCAAACTGTGAAAAAACTATCCGAGCAGCTACAAGATCGCGAGAAAATTATTGTGCAGTTAAAAGAAGAACTCCAGGCCAAAGATTCTAATCACCAACAGGATATGCATGCGTTGATGCAACAGTTGACCAGTAAGCAACGGTAAGTTGGGCCGTGGAACATGTTTACGGTCTTTGTCTGACTCGCATTTACTTACTTCACATCCAAGGTGCTAAATTATAGGCCGTGTCTTTGCCAGAACTCATTGTTCAATGATGCTAATCGACCTAAGCAGCCTAAGCCGTTAAACTCGGACTGACATGTTACATAAGGCCCCAGTAGGATAGATATGCTACTGAGGTGAACAACAACGTAGATGCCCAATAACGAAGTTAGGTGGCGGTAGCAGAGTTCGAATCTCATACCTGTGGCACGGACCCAGTCTGTGACAGTGCATTAAAATGTTGGATCAGGGCCACCAGAATGCAAATAAGTGAACGAATTAGCCATTGTAACAGTCCGGTTGCGCACGGAGCTAAAAAAGGGAATGATTTGCCGGTTTTTGGCCTCAAATTGATTCCGATTTGGCACCAACAATGATCAGTACTTAGTTTTGTTAGTGAAGTGAAAGTTTAAAAAAAATAATGTGAATGCGTGTAACGAGAAAACGAGTCAGCAGGTAAGTGATCAGCTCATTGAGTCCAGTTCTCAACAGTATGATGAGAATATCAATAATCCGGTTATTAAATTATTATTCCCAAGACAGTTATGTGCACAAACTAGCGCACATGATTTTGTGTTGGAAAAACTGGCAGGTTATCGTTGTGGGGAAAGTCGATCCGATATAACCATCTTGCATTTGATTGTTGTATTGTGTGTATTAATGTTGTATTATGTATAACTTTTGCAAGCACGGGAGCTCATATTTCATTTAAAAAATTATACACGCTAACCGTCACAATGTACATAATAAACTGTGAGGAAATTTTGACAGACATGGGGACATTTCATAATCCAAGGTTAGGCCAAAGTTCCGTTATTATCCGCTCTTTGTTTGTGAGTAAACGAGCGGTAAGCGTTAATTCGAGATGAGGTTTGGCGGAATTGGGAGCGTGTTGAATGGTGGGGACGACACCATGTCAGTTCTGCGTACAATGGGTGGTCAGGATCTGCGAGAATCCTCTCAGCAAATTTCACACAGGAAGTTATTTGATACTCTAAAAGCTTTACAGCTAACTCATTCACAGCAATAGAAGAAACACGGCGTAAGACTTTGAAATCCTGTTTGACTAAGCCAGGAAAAATAACTGGGGAAGACACTGAAAAACAAAGGTAGAAATAAATGACTAATATGCGCGAAACTACCTGAGCTTTCGGATTTGAAATGATAGACGCCGCAGTTTACCAATGCAGTTGTGGACGTGGTTAGACCAATGAAAACTGCTATCTATGGTTACACCAAGATATTTGACGGACTTCACACTAGATAAAAGATCGTTATTAATCACTATGGGGTCTGTTGGATATGGAGCGCGAGCAAAACCACGTGCAGTTGCGATAAGGATGGGCAAGGCCTGGCATTGATGTTCTTTCAGTTTATAACAATGCATGTGTACTGTTGCTAGAAGTATGTCACTTCATGGACTACAAACAAACGTTTTTTCGATATTGTACAAAAGTGAAGTACTGAGCTGTCGTAATAAGCATGAGACGAGAGAGAGAGAGAATCCAATCATGTTCACAGCATATGTTACCCATTTTCTCTCCTTGCTGATCAATTCTCTGTTCCGAAAGACCTCGAAATTTATTGTTTCATGATTTTGTCGGTGTCTTCCGTGTAGCACCCAATTTATATGCATCACGTTTTGGGGCAATCCTTGTGAGCTTTCTCAATTACACATCGAACATTCTACTGGTCTTTTCACTCCCTCAACTGAATAGGTAACCAAAAAGGTATCAACAAACCGACACACCAAAGCGCATAGACTTGAGTTGTATAAACTGCACTGGACTAAAGTAATCGGTAACTTCTTCGCACTAGATGGCTAAGGATCAGGTTCCAACGCCGTATGTAAATAGTTCACTATGTCAAAAAATATCTTATGAGGATGTTGTGTACCGTTAAAGTATATAAATAAGCATGTAGTGGATTAGGCAGTAAGCTCCTTGTAGTCGGCACACACGTAGCCAGTCCGTCCGTAGGTTGATGAGCAAGCAGGGGAGGGGGGACAACATGCAGGCAGCAAACAGGCTGGTCAACAAACGGCTAACGCGACTTTCAAATGCGGTCGAACGGGTCAAACAGTCAACGAATCAGTGAGCGCGGACAGTCCAATACTAATACCTGATTGGCTTGAGCGGAGCAATATTGTGATGGAGTCAGTTCGCATGGCGTGAGTGTGCGCGTGTGTGTTAGCAGGCAGCATCTGTCAATCGATCGATCAATCCATCAACCAATCCAGTGGCAGGCATACATGACAACGTATCATTCAGATTGTAAGCCACAACAGGGACAGGAATGGGCTCTCAAGTTGATATTACCATTTTCAAAAAAGGGTTGCACAAAATCTGCTTGAATCAAATCGAGACGCGCATTTGATTCTGTTCATCACATAAGCGCTAACCTCCGTGGATAGACAGACGAATACATACGTGTTCGGGAACTCCGGGTATTTTTAAGTTCGGGCATTCACTGCAGCTAATAATTTTGATGAATCGGGTTCGTTGAATAGGACAAATGTTGCGGCATAGCTGTCCGTCAGACAACGCTCCTTTTTGCAGTTTTGCCCTTCCAAGGTGACGATCAATAGTTGACACAAAAAGCGATTAGGGCAGATATCTCTTATCTTTCCGGCTAGGGTCCAATAAGTACTGCAATCAGTTGGTTGGGGAAAAACGTTAAGGATTGGGATAGTAAACTGACAAAAGACGACGCTATTCTTCTGTTATTTTCTTTCCGGTGATACTGTTTGAGGAGATATAAACGTATGTCTATACTGTGTAAACTGATTTTAGTAAGCATGGTAGATCATTCTATTATCCAGTTATCTAATCTGTTTCACTCCCGTAATCATTTTATGTAGTCGTATTTACTTGTTATTTTCTTTATTCATCTTAACTACTTTGTAGTCCAACCCCCCATGTTTTATTATTCTTATTGTTGCGTTGGCACCAAGCCTGCTCGGTAGTCGGTGATATATATATATAATATATATATTTGCATATATCCATATATATATATATATGGATATATGCAAATAAAATCTCATTTGCAGCACCCGGAGTGGATTTGAGATGAACAAACCTCGGACAATCATTCCGACGATTCTACGTTAGGCTTTGTGGGTTAGACGCGTCTAACCTCAGCAAACACGACACTAGGGCCAATTTTTAGCGGCTCGCTGGCAATTCAGGAAACATAGTTGTTTGGCAGATTTGAAGTTTGTATGTCGATTGTGAAAAGTTCAGTAGCCTCGGTGGGATTCGAACCCACGCATGGACACCGCCTACGCTTTGTACGCGCATGCTCTACCAGCTGAGCTACGAGGCCACACCGATAGCACTGATTTTTTTCACATTCGAATTCAATTCAGGAAACACTGAAAGCAACTCCTCCCCAGTCTCTTTTTAACGATATTGAATTTAATGTGCCAAAGTGTGAGTTTGTATCTCTACAACACAACGGGCAATTTTCGTATTTCCGCAGAAATGAACAACTACCACACCTCAAATGAGAGGGACCTGGGCATCATCGTTCAAGAAAACTTGAGTTGCTCACTCAACTGCATCATGGTGTCGAACTTAGCTGCAAAGAATGTCGGTTTGCTTAGGTGGGTCTTTGGCCGGTTTGAGTCAACGCTTTTCCCCGTCTATTATTAGCATACATTCAGATTATGCTATCTAGGCATGGAATCCATGGCTACAACTTGATTGCAAAGTGCTGGATCGTCCACAAAGATGGCCACCAAAAGTGGTCAGGCGGTTGAATCGGTGTTCACACGCAGAGAGATTGAAGTCACTGGGGTTATATTCCAATCACTACCGGCGCATCAGAAGAGATATGATTATGGTATACCAAATAATGCAAAACCCAAGCAACCCGTGTCGCCCGCTTCTGAAATTATCACCCAACGTTCATTTTGGAGGACATCTATTGAACTAGTGGTCTCCAAATGCCGATTGGAATGCCGGCGTCAGTCATTTGCAGTCAGAGTGTGTTCAATCTGCAACTCTCTCCCATCCTACGTCGTCTGTGCTCCAAGCATTGAATCTTTCAAACTGATACTTGATGAAACATTAGCACACCTTACATTCCAACATAGGGGAAGCTGCATGCAGGAGTGGAATTGTATGTATCGCTGTCTTTTAGTAGTAATAGTTGTAGTAGTAGTAGTAGTAGTAGTAGTAGCAGCAGCAGCAACAGTAGTAGTACGGTACTAGAATACAAAGCACGCAATAGGAATCACAGGACACCAATGTAGGATCAGCTATCACGGACTGGATTATGGAAGCACTAGACCGCAATGGCATGAGCTCGCAATATCCCAGGTGAACGATACGCGAGGAAAGGACCACAAGGATGGTAGTTCGTAGTTGATTTATTGAAAGGAATGAGGCGATTAAATAATATGTACAAAAGAAGATCATTGGTTATTTAGGCTTTCACTGATCGTATTGCAGTATTGCTTGCATAATTCTGCTACTGTCTGCACTGTCTCGGATTGGCTGGCGCGATCTGCCTACGGCGTGTAGTCAGAAGCCGTACGCGCGTCATTGTCGTCACCTTTCTACTTTGATTGATCGCAGGTGTTCAAAAACTGTAGGGTAGATTGTCATAACCTAGGCCTGAATCACCACAAAAGCATAAGCTTGTAAGTTATTTCCATGATAGATCTTTAACTTTTGGTCTTTGACCGGACAAGATTACCTAGAAGCACACAACCGGTTTTACGGTCTTTGCTGCTCGTCACGTATGTGTATTCGATATTCTTCTATCTGGCCATTCTTATGCATATATGCATACATATATAGTCCAGTGAAACAAAATATATATTGTAAAATATTCAATAAAGATGTTTAAGTCGCAGTTGTTGTAGTTTGTAGCATCTAACCCATCAGCGAAGAATTGTTTCGATTCAACAACGGACTGGTTCTGAAAGAGCTATCCATATAAATTTACCCGGTGTTGT